>JAUEJJ010000013.1:1138035-1149670 GCA_032164275.1 Synergus coniferae | reverse complement strand
AGTTGCTTTACAGCGTATCACTGATAAGTGTTCGCCATTTATACAAAAGTCTTTTTACAAGTTTACGAACTCATAACCTTACGACTCTAAAACAAGACAAGAATTCACGTCAAGAAATAGCATCATTTTAATCTTTATAATTAATAAACACATTTTCCAAGATAGAATGGGTGTGTTTTATCGACCATACTTATAGATATAAGCTGAAACCGCAATCTTTTTCATCCCTGTTGAAAAATTTGAAAAACTTGGTTTCAGTACTTCACTACGATTCAAATTTACTTATTTGATAAAATTCGATTCAAAGCTGACAATGTATTTGTCTCTGAAAACACTTTCAAAGTGACTTTTCTGTAAACTTAGAACTCAAATATATATGTTATACGTGAGTGACTTATTCAGGTCAGAGCTAAAATAAAACCACTTTTCTATACTAAAGAAAAACGTCGCAGACAAAAAGTTATATTTCAAATTCAGTTAATCGTCTAACTATCGTTTTAAAGTTGTATCTTCTCTAAGGATGTTGAGTTTAATATCTTTTAAATTTAATATCTTTCATGTTGAACATAAGGACAGTCATCTAAGATTTTCAAAATTAATTAAAGGTAATCATTTTGATAGCTGTCTTTATGTTAATCATGCAAGATGTTAAATTTAACATCCATTTTTCTCAGTGAAGAAAGAGATAAAAGAATGATGTGCATTCTTTTGAATTGGGAGTAAAAACTTTAATTTAAAGCTTGATCAAGACTTATGAAGTTTTATTTTTAGTAAATTAACGATTCTGAAAATTCTTCTTGAAGAGAACGTGAGAAAGGTCTTCCTTTGGCCTTTAAATCTGCCGTATTTCACGGAGGCTCTAAGAAACCGTTTTTCTTTTATTTTCTCTTTTCTTCAAGCTGAGCAAAATCCATTCAAACCGGTTACCGTGTAGTTTGATTCAGAATCAGAACTCGACGAAGAGAAACACGTTGCGCCACCTGTCCTACAAATATCCAACTGCACGTGCCTTTCCTAAAGCTCTGCAGGTGGCGCCTGCAATATCAAACATCATTAAACACGCATAAAACAAAAATCGAATTATTTCTCTTTACCCCTTTTTTTTAATTAAACATTTTTTACCCTGAATTATATTAAAACAAATATTTTAAAAAGTATCGTTGAAATATTTGATTGCAACTTCAACTACTGTGGGCAAAGTTTTATGCACTGGTTTTATGCTATTGAATTTTATTATAATCAGGCCCCTTTTTCCCACTGGGCACTCTGGGCAAGTGCCCCGGGGCCCTGCGATTGACAGGGGTCCCCAAGTTCCTGCCACCTCTTTTTTTTTACTTTATTTTATTTTTTTTATTTTTTTGTCAAAGTCATAGGGGCCCCATTACCCTAATATGCCCAGGGCCTCCAAGAGGTTAAAAACGGCCCTGATTATAGTTATGTTATAACTATATAGTTATAACTATAGATATAATCAATATTTTGTCAATACTCAACATTTTTACTGTATGAATAGATACTTGGCAGACATAAACCAACTTTTTAGCTGGTCTTTACTCAGAGAGTTCCCGATATGTAAAAAAGTGGGCCAACAAAATGGAAAGGTGAAATTGAGAGATGGCAGTGGGTAAAAAGGTGAATGCTTCAAGGCATATAATTACTTGTGAGCTGAACTTAGCGACTTTCAGCGATTAAACTTTACGAGGCGACACGAGAAAAAAATAATGATAACCCTTCGATTGAGAAAACTTTCCATCGCAATGGCGTGCTCTTGGCGACATCAGTTCAATGAAAACAAAGGCGAATTTAATGTAATTGATTCTTCTTATACCTCTTATGGCCTCTTTACATTTATTTCTAAGTTGAGCATTGTCACAAATGTCAGCGCCAAATAAAGTATCTTTTGTTATCGAGCTGCCATTCTTCATGCAAACAATTTCATTATGTGCACAGAGAAAAATGAAAATTTTGGTTACGGAAAGACTGCTAAATAATTTTAAAAAGTACCATTCAAGTAGGAATGAATACGATGAATATAGGTTCCGTTCCTACATATTTTAGTAGCCATGAGAAATGAAAATGAGTCCTAAATATATTGATAAGTATTTGATATGCTAACGCCATTAAGTGCCATTAAATGTCAAAGTTTTATGCGTGTTATTGCAGAAAGTAGTACTGAAGATATCTTACGATTTTACCCAGTTACAAAATGTAATCGTAATTCAAATACATTTTTCTCCGTGTGTGTTTGCTCTAAAATTGTTTTCACATCTACATAGCGTAACATAAAAATGTGAAGATTAAATTTGAATTCAAGGATTAAGGATTTCCTTTTTCGGCACGAGTGTGAGGCATAAAATACAAGACAAATTAACATATATCGAACAACGAACGACGGCCTTTTACTTTCCTTCCTCCCGGAATCTAAGTATAGGTGAAGTATAATATCCTTTGATATTACACGCGACCTCTCTCATACACACGAAACGGATTGACGTTACGTGCATAAACAGGCACCAATACGCTCAAGTGAAACATGCTCACAAACCGTATAATCACCGCGAGAACTGACGGGAGTTACGAGTCCAAAGCCGAGCTTCTTATCTGACTATGATAAAGAGTGAAGTACAGCAAGGTAAACCGGGTTGTGTTAGTTAAGGTTATTTCCGAGCTTCGTATAAGAACCTTTAGAAAAAGCAACAACCTCAATTATTCCTAGGAAAGCATGTCTCTTCTTCACAATACTTTCCCCAATATATTTCCTGTTTATTTTGGTATTACGAAAGAAGTAATGTTTTACATCAAAACAAATTTCTCAACTCATCATTTTCATGCTGCAAGAGTCTATAAACTTTTCATGGAACTCATGGTTACAGGACAAATCTACTGTATGATATATGTAAAAATTTGGTAAATTAATTAGATACATCCTTAAGATTTCAGATTTCGAGATTGCAAGAAATCTGAAGCAACATTCCCTCATCGTCACTTATTATTGGTTGAATTTGTATTCGCCGCCTGTACTTTAGAATCGAGATTAAACTTGCCCAGCTGATTTTAAGAAATTTTAAAGGAAATTCAACAGAATTCGGAAGAGTTTCAAGATTTTCAAGCAATTTAAAAATGTTCCTAAGTATTTCGTTCCTTGAGGCGTTAGATGACGTAGAATCGAAAGAAAAGTGTATGAATATGGATTATGGAAGCTGGAAGTGATGACCCAAATTCAAGGTAAATCTCGTATGTTCTCTTCTGTTTCAAGACTTGACGCGATCGCGCGTATAAGCTATTAGCAAGTCAAGCAGCCTGAGGGCATTTATCGATCGTCATTTAATTCTAATTCAGAGCTCTATTATCACTGGCCCGCATCTCATGCCGTCAGACAACTCACATAAGCGTACTGTGAATCACGTGTTATTTTATATAACGAAAGTTTACTTTCAACAATGTCATTTTCAAAAATTGTTAATTTTCAGTGTGGGAGCTTCAAAAATTTTTTTTTAAACTTGGAACCTTCAAGTGCAAGTCGTTCTAGGGTACATTCTTAGCATAATGTTTTTAAAAAGAAGTATGTGCATTTTAAGCCTTTTGCAACAACACTGATGTTGAGATGAGGTCTGAAGAACTTTCTCTTGAGTATACTTTCGTCTGTTACAATAGCTGTCAGTCGCAGTTTAACAGAAGAAAAGTCTGATCAATATTTGTACATGTATATATCTACTGAAAGTCGATTTCTTTTCTTTAAACATTAGCGACATGGAAATACGCCAAGAAAAAATGAGCGAAGAAAATAATAAGCATAGACGTTCTTGTATCAGAAATTGCTGATTTTCTTCGATCTTCTCTTCGAACAAAATTTCCGTTCGTATTTGGAAACTATTGTTTCTGGATTGATCGTTTCATCATATTTATGATAAAGGTCACGAAATTTGAAGCAATATTACAATTCGCGGAGAGGATTGCAAGCCCATGAGAGAAAACTTCGAACCATAATTGTCTATATTATTTTATTTCCAAAAACTATAGATTTTTAATGAAGGCAATTCATAAATAATTATAAAGCTTTTAGGATATTACTCAGCATTTTTTAGGATAAAGTTCGAAAGTGATTCTTGCTCTGCTTTTTTTAATTCGAGAAGAACCGTTCACGTGTTTCTTTCTAATCGTTGGGTCCGATCAGCCTTTTTAATTAAAATGGCCCGAAGCGACTGCCGATATTTTGTTCCGCCTTTTGGCACGGACCAGCCCTCAAACTTTTGAACACCGACTCATTCCCTTATTCGCGCTCAGTGAAGCGATTCGCGATTTATCTCACCGTGATCTGCAGTTTGGAAACACATCGCAGATTCTGACCTTGAATAATGCGTAATTGCGAATTTTGCCCTGCAATCTCTTCGCGAGCCTGTGATCCGATTCCCAGATAAGAGTCGATAATCGATACCGCTTTATCCTCTAACTTAAATTAACTTTAGCCGCAATTATTGAATTGTTAAGACATCATCAACAAAAAAGAAAAACACCTTTCCAACACTTTCAAATGAATTTCATCATTAATTAATTATACTTTAAAGAGTTGCATACTTTGTTTCGCACTATAATTATTTAAATCTCTCAATGGGCTAATAGTTTAATTCAAAGCGTATTACACAGAAAAATATTAAAATTCCTAATAAATCTTTCTCTGAATAAAATGAATCCGAAAGTGAATCAGTAAAGCGTATCTCTAGAATGGTGTGAAATATTTTCCTTTCCTTTTGCAAATGACAAGAGGACGGAAGCCATTCGGCGATCTGGGTCAGACACGTCGAGTCGATAGGAGGTGATAACATGCGAACTGATTGCAAACCAACGACCTACATCAACTACATACGAGTGCAGTATTATATATCTGCTTAGAGAGAGAAAGAGAGAGATGTAACACATTTAGCTCGTACAACTAGATGTAAATAAATAAATCAAACTCTTCTAAAAATAAACATCTTTAGGGGATTTCCAGAAAAGTTACGTAAAATTTTATATGTTGATGTATAAAAAAGCGGTCTACACTGACAGTTCTTTATACGTTAACAAATGTGTCTGCGAGGTTGATAACTGTTGATAAGGCAGATGTGTTAAATATAATTCGTCATTCTCTGCGGTCACGACGTATTATCGCACGCATTTTACGTGGAGCAAAGTATATGCACATATAATGCGTTCCGGGCGAAAAATTAACATTGCACGTCGCAAGTGCTACGTCCTGCTTAGAGCCAAGTGCAATGTGAAGCACAAGGGGAGTGGCATCATTTCGCAAACGACATATCGTAAATGACAAACTGAATTTCAATTAGGATATATTTAGAAAAATGTTTTATGTTTTTTACTGACTGCATTACTCATAGAAAGGAATAATTGAACTGTTTTCTTTTTGGGTCGTAAACTTTCTTGAGACCCGCGCACAACTGGCACACATTTTCAAATGCTCTCATTTTAGAGAGAAAACGAGTGGCAAACAAAGTATTTATCTTTAAGTTGTCTGGTAAAGTTAAAGCTATTTAAAGAATTTTCAAAGCTTTAATTGCTTGACAGAAATAACTTGCAAGGTTAAAGAGACTTGCATAGTTTAAAAAGAATGAGGCACTATTCAAAAGGCAATAGCCGGCATTGCATTCTCACTCAATAGCGATTTCAATAAGTTTTTATATATTTTTTTGTAGTTACAGGGCTGTTAAGTGATATGGAATATGAATTTACTGCAAATTGAACTCAGCTTAAGCAAAAGCGAAAACATTTTTTTAGAACGAGTAAGTCCTCGAGCAAAAGAAATAATATATAAATTAAAATCCATGAAATTCCACTGATTAGAATCTACAGAGGGACATGTAGATTAACATAAAAATTTACAAGGTATAGAAATATTTAGATAAATATTTTGACCAGCTATTTCATTTAAAAATAAAAAGTAACTTTTATGATTATCTCACTTCTAAGTCTCATACACAATCCTTCCTTCCGCCATTTCGACGACGAGAAGGCCAACGGATGCACCGGAAATGCAAGCAAAAGGTCGCGGGAATGTCACCGTTGGTGCAAAGTACCCGTGTCATAAAAAAAAAGTGTTCACGTGATCGTCACGGTGCGAGGCGTCACGCGAAATAACGCTAGCAAGAGTATAAACGTTTCGTTTGTAGATTTAAAAGAAAAAATAGCATTATGGTGTTTCCACGCCTATGCGTAACGAGCTTCACGTACTTTTGACGGCAGTAATAAAACTTTCAAGTGTAACATATGAAAGGAAGACTCAGTTTATAATGAAACTTTCATGGAAAATTAACTTGAACGCAACTTTAATTTACACTACTAAAATGTAACGCGCGCTAAGCGCCAATAATTTATGCTTATGATAATTTAAAAAAATTTTATGCTAAATGTCATAATATTCAATAATTAAATTTTATTCTCAAAAACAATCATGTCATAAAAACTGCTTCTATAAACTGGAAGTCTCATAGAATGTGAAGGGATTTCCACAAATTTCAGAAGATTTCAAAAAATTTAAGATCTAAAAAAATTCAAAAACATTTTTTACGTTTTGACATTACTTCAAAATCTCGAAGCTCTTTTGATAGATGAAGAGAGAATGTGCCTTCAGATTTCGAGATTGATAGGATAGAATTAGAACACTCTAAAAATAGAACAATTATAGACTATGCGAACATATTAAATTGGGAACAGTCTTGAATGAGTAAATTTGGTGGCTGTTTTGCTTTCGCTGCATCTAATATATATGAGTGATAGTAAAGTAAAAGATATCAAAAGATAGTAATATGGGCTAGTGAACGAAGTACGTGGGTGGAGTAGGACGTCTCATTGTCATTATCCTCATCCCTGCGTGAGTTCGCGAATGATGTCGCCATTCTATAGGACATCTAGGTATACGTGCCACAATCACATACAAATGTGACCAGTGTAACGCCTACGTAGTACAGTCATACACTTGTATCTTTATGTCTAGAACAGACATAATCAATGAAAATCATGTACATTCTACAGACTCCGCCTTACTTATATGTATTTTACGTCCACATATGTTATGCCCAATAGTCTCGACTTTTAGAACCACAGCATAGCATCATAGGACAGACAATCCTCGTTATTCAAAGTGTCGTATACGGAATGAAGCACTCATATAGATGAAATTTCCCTTCTGATATATTGTAATTAAGAATAATATTTCTAATGTGTTTTCATCCTCTCCTCTTATGTTTTCCATGTTTCTTCATCATTATCACATGAATCTATAGCTCTCACATTTTGAGACATAAGGGATAACCGAAGCAAAGGAAAGTATTAAACTGAATGTAAAAAGTGAATCTTAAAAATTTGTAGGCACGTTGGAAACAAAAACATATATGTCAAAAGATATTCATATATACGGGTATTCAGTGGGAATGACGCTATTAATATATGTCATTACAAGATTATGTGGGCCGTGCACCACTAATTAATTACGACACCATAGTGAAGCCACAATGGGTACTAGTGCTTCCCAACATGTGGGTTTCAACGTGACTATCTCCATAAAGTACCCGCATGCTGGCCGATCATTTATTCACTATGATACGACGAAAAACGTGTTTCTCCGATTAGTTATAAACATAGTGATAGCACCTGTTATTTATTGTCATATTCGCATGCAAATCATATAATGGAGACCCTCGAGCACTAAATTCAGGGACGAGAAATGTTTACATGTGCATCAAGAATTGACGGTTGACAATAAAACATTTGTAACATGCTGAAAATAACATTTTTCAATTTTAGTAAAAGTATCCTAGGAACAAATGCTTATCATTCATGGCTATAAGTGTCAGTATATCATCGGAAGTTTGATAAGATTTACACTTCAAGCGTCATGACTCGAGATCAGTTCACATAAAAGTTTGAGGAAAAGAGATGATGTACTAAGAAAGGAAAAGTGGATTCAGGAGAACGACCTTCTCGACAATAAAATGAGAGAAGAGATAAAAAATATGTATTTAAGTTTAGAGTATAAACTCTAATGATTGAAGAATACTAAATTGTGATATTTCTTTAAAGGTATGAGACGGCCCTGATACTTTGTCAGTGGTATGCATGGCTAATGGTTACTGCAGCCAGTGCAGTGTGGCAGTAGTACGAACTGGTCGGATTGACGGAAGTAGACAGAGAGGGAGAGAGACGGATAAATTGAGAAGGAGACAGAATCAGGAGGAGAATGACGTCACATCCGCTTTGCACTGCTTCAGTGATCATACCGCTCTCTTTATCTTACTATCAGTGAGCACGTGCATCAAAATGTCATACAAAATTTACTATTTTAGATTCTGACATCCTTAATTGCGCCAATTTTTTATCCTTTACCTCGGTTATGTAGATTTTTCCGTCTCGAAAAAAATGAATAGGTATTTGTAAAAACTTTTTGTTAGAAAGCACAGTACAAACAAAACTTTTGTTAGTATGTTTGTTTTCTGTTGATAATTTTTACTGAATACACTGTCATTTTCCGTATGCTATCACCGTTCTGTAAGATCAGCAGTCTTTTTTCTCTTGTTTCATTTCCATTAGCTTCTATTCGGCAGTAATTGAAAAAAAATTCATAGCTCTGCCCGTAAGATGAATCACGTACACTGAGATTTTACTGCGGATAACCCGCCAGTCTTCTAGATTTGTAAGTCTAATTTCAACGGTCAAGCTGCTTTAGTCGCAAGTACAAGCAACAGCGTTGCCATGTAATGCGTCTTTAACCGCGATCCATAAATTACATTTATATGTGAGTGCGGTAAGATTTTCGATGTAAAATGGAAACTGTGAAGTCTCATATTCCCTCTTCTCTCTCTTCATCTTGAAGATACTGTATAGGTCGCAAGTCATGAGTTCGTTTAAATGCGAGCACTTTAAATGACACTATATGTGGACGAGGAGAAGAGCAAATGAGATAGAGAAAGAAAGAGAAAAGGAATCCTGCAGGCATGATAAATGCATACACAAGTGGATCAAAATCGGATAAAACTGAATGTATGCTGCTGTTATATATGAAATATTAATAGCGTTGCCAAGTTCCCATGACACCCAGGATGGGAAAACAAAAGCAATGAGCTTCGCTTTAAAATTGTCTGCGTTACGAAGTGCTCAAGAGCGATCTTATCGGTTGTGCATTAAGAAAATAAATGATTCTTGCAAGAATGTTGCACCTGTCATTATCATTATGTAGTTATAATGATTGTTTCATACAATCTTTCCAACAAGACAAACATTCTCACATTTTTCAATAACGTGCTAAAGATATGGTCTAAAGATTAAATATTTAAGTGTTATAAAGAAGTTTTCAAAATGTGGAGCAACGTTTAATGTGTGAGTGGAATCTCTTATTATCATTTCAAATCCTGTCTATTTTCTTTTGACCACTTTCTATGATTTATTCCTCTAATTCCTTGAGACATCTGTTACTTTGATGAAGTCGGACGATAAGCTCGATACGCATTTTCCTTGACACAGAGGTAACACGTGGATTAGCAAGAAACAAATTATACGGTCACCCTATAAATTTACATTGAGTCAATTCACCCAGAAAACAGTTTCTTCGAATAAAGAAATTGTAGCATTTATATACGGTCAAAGAAACATTTCTTTAATTCAAAGAAATTTTTTTTTACTTAAATAAACAGTTTCTTTAATTTAAAATAATTCAAAATAATTTTGTTTGAATCAAATAAACTTTGTTTGAATGGAACAAAATTATTTTAAAATAAAGAAAGTTTTCTTGTTTATAAAGAAATTTTTACTCTGAATTATTAAAATAAAATTTTTATTTAAATCAAGTTTTTTTCTGAGTATTCTATCATTTTACTTGATACAGAATTGTACCTGAATTTACTTCCGCTAAATCGAAATGTTTCAATTCTTTAATGAACAGTTTAATGTTTAATCATTAAAATTATAATACCTTCTACGTAATAATGATAAAAACAGAAAATCTGATTTTAAAAAAATGTTAAAAGAAGTGTGCTTCAAGCATAAAGTTACTTTCGAATATAATGTTCATGCCTCGCAGCAGATTAAACGTTAATTAGCTAATTGAAATGTTCCGCAAATCAGGCCTCCTTCCTATCAAGAAGCAATATATGTTAGATTATTTGCCGACGGCAGCGTTTCCTTTTGATTGCAACTCTTACTTCAGTTACAAGCTTCTTTTTATTTGACTTCTTTCACTTTTCAAAAGTGCGCACTTTCGCGCTCGGTTAAAAGCAAATCTTATTGATTCAAATAGATATACTATCAAATTCACAGCATCATTGTCAAGCCGAAATATGTGCTATTGCTTCATTGAATATTTATTTGAATAAATAGTATCTGCTTTTGACCGAGCACGAAAGTGAATACTTTTGATTCAATAGCATTTTTTTCTCAGTGTAAAATCAGGAACTGTCAAAGAACCATATCAAAAAAAGAAATTTAAATATGCTCACCTATTTTACCATTGGGGCTATAGGGGTCGTAGCTGCCGGAGCTCATCGGACTGGCATAACCATTGTTGTTCGGTGCTTGTGTCGATGTTTGTTGAGTCTGTCCAAGAGGGGTGGAATGGGCAAGGGGAGGTTGCTGTTGTTGTTGTTGCTGTTGTTGTTGCTGCTGACTAAGTTGTTGCTGAGGAGTGGTGTAGATGAGGTGCTGCGCGGCCATTGGGTTTTGAGGGGAGCTAGGGCTGTTGGGGGTCAGCCAGTCGTCGGGCCTCGGTCGCTTGTTGCTGCTGGCTATTCCAGCGAATAGTCCACTTCCGGTGCCCACGGGACCGGTCACCGCGGAAGCCGTCGCCGAGGTTCCGGCTAGGTGCTCCGGAGACTCGGCCTTGACAACCAGACCCAAGCCTGACCCTTCCGAGGTGTCCATACTGGACCCTGTTTGGGCGGCTAGCCTGGAAGCGGGGGCCAGCACGACCGCCCCCGCCCCCACCACCCCCGACGCCTCATCGTAACGCACTGCGACGTTGCCGCTCACTAAGCTGGCCACCGTGACACTCGGTTCACCCGGCACTGACCTGCTCTACTGTCAATCACTGACTCCACCACCACTGACACTGACACTTCCGAAGCCACTTCCTTCGTCTTCCCTTATCGAAGTCACTTTTCCTCCCTCAAAGGGCTTCTTATCAATATCAAGATATTTATAACTTCTATTTTATTCACTTCTTGAGGGATTTGTTAAGCTCCTGGTTCACACTCTCACGCACACGCTTAATGAAAAATAGTTTTTGTTGAGGATCTCCTAAACGTTTCGGAAGATTGCTCTTTGCACTGGAGGTTGGCTACTTTGTGTTGCTGATGCTTAGAGTCTAAGACGAGGGGATTGATTAATATCGTTAGAGTTGCTATCACGGCTGAGCGTCTAAGCGCTTTTATCGATTTTTTGCGGCTTTACTTCTTTTTTCTTTATGCGTGGTATAATCGATGATAAATAATAACTCTTGTATTCCTCGAGGGTTGTGAAGAACTTGGAGCTTTATATCACATGTCGCATCTTCACGTGAGCATCGAAATTCTGTTGCTGTTGCTTTTGCTGCATGCTGGGTTGTTGCCGTATCGCTGATCGTCCCCTGAGGTATCTGAAATGAAGAGAGAGATGT
>JAUEJJ010000013.1:1119623-1133494 GCA_032164275.1 Synergus coniferae | reverse complement strand
AAAGCAAGCAATAATTGTGTCAGATTTCTCCTCTTATATTTTCTACAATATTCAGTAGTCTTCCAAGAATAATAAAAATGGCTCCACAAATGCTCTTTCTAAGGACAATTCCAGCTCATTGTCAGACGTGACAATTGTACCAATGAGAATTTCACGCGATGGTGTATTTTCTTGTAATCTGAGTAAAAAAAAAACTAGTTTTTATGTTGACCCAAGAGACATCATCAAGATGAACTTTCTTTAATGAAAATTCAATACAAATTAAGCAATTTTTAAATACGATGTCTATTCTGTCTATTCGTATTTGGAAAATACATGTTATTAGAGATTTCTACCTGGATTTCCAGAGACTTGGAACTGAAGTTTTATATGCCGCTGGCAACTTATTAATCATAATTCATATTAAATTATACGTCATCGTGGAAAAACCTTTATAGAATGAAAAAAATGAGGGTATCATATTTCTATTCAGCAAGGTTTGAGTATTACTTGGAAAATATCTGTCTGCGTCTACAATATATCCTATAATGTATGCATGCATTGAATGCAAAAAGGAAATATATCGTTTATCTACCGGAACGTTGAGAATGCTCGTCTGTCAAACGCAAATATTGAATCTGAGAGAGAAAAAGATGCCTAGAATTGAAAGGAGATTTGATGGTTTATCAATCTTCCTTTCTCCATGAACGAATGAATATGTATTAAATAGGCTAAATAAAATAGAGGAATACAAAATTCACTGGTTCTAATTCTATCTCTAATATCCAAAATTTTTTTATATTGGGCTTCAGCCAATTTTCCTAATCAGAGCTGTACCATAACTAGGAAAAAATTTTGTTTCGGAAAGCAACAAAATTTGTAAATTTAATTCATGGCAACGCAACCATCTCTAGAATACCATTTCAAACTTTTATAGACGATATATTATAAACAATAAATTATTTAACACCTCATACTAATTCGGGACAAAGCGGCCAGTCAAAGCCAGTCGAGACTGGTATTATGTTGGTATTTGATAGCGGAATTTTCACAGTGTGTTATACTTGTGGTGGCAGTGACTGTACTGCAAAATCGATCTGATGGCCTAGTTACCAGAGAAAGAGTGAGAACAGAGCTTCCTCAGTGTTGCTAAGAAAGGGGAAGAGAGAAAGAAGCAAATATGGCGGATGTATACATAGTTGCACATTAACCCATCATTTTTGTCAGTATTTATAAATAATATCTACTCACTCCATTTTACAATTTAATTCAAAAAAAGCATCTACTTTACTCTAAAAGCTTTTCTATAGAAAAGCTTTTCTGCATTTTGGCTCTTCTCCGGCGAAACACTCAACTTTTCCATACCTATTGTTGGCACCCCTTTCTAATTTGTTTAAAACAATAGGAAAATGTACATATTTAACGTAGCCTATTCGAGATACTATCATGTGAGCAAAATATGTTACAAATTCACATTTTCCTATTGTTTAAAGGAAAATAAGGGAGTGCCAACAATTGATGCTTTTACCCTAAACATTTTATTTTCCTAATTTCAAAATGAAATCTACAAGGAATTTTAACTTGTATATGTTACCCTGAACCTATCCCTACAAATTTTGCTTTGTAAGCGATGGAAGGAAAAATTGGTAGGTGGTAGAATAGGTGAATGTTGAATTCTCCGATAGAAGTTCGTTGCCAGGATGCGAACCCTGGAGCGGGGGCAGGCATTGACCTAGATGTTCTCTTTCTCTCGCTCCTGATGTCTCTCGCTTTCCATCTCTCTCAATCGAAGCGTCGAGACCCTGGCCGTGGTGAATGTTCGCGCATCCCTCACACTCCAAAACCGGGATTTTACGGATTTTAGCCATTTTGCGTGGAAAAATAGGCAAAATTTTGGAAATTGCATTAAAGTATAAACTGTGCAAGGTAATAGTGAAAATACCAGTATAATAGATAATATAACTCCAGACTTTATGGAGGAGTTATAAGGATTACGAGTTTTTAAGGTTTTGATCATTTTTCATTCCATTTTAAATATTGATATCAAAAATTAGAAACTAATATTGTTTGTTTTGAGTTTCTAGCTTTCAGTCGATGGAGAAATGGAGGCTTTGACTGGATTTTGAATTAAGGAAACTTTTCAAGGTAGAGAGCGCTGTTTAGATATCCTGTGGGATTCTGGGATACTGAGGACTCCCCGCAAAGACCGGATTACTCAGCAATGGCGACTCCATCTCCGCCGCTTGGTTGTCGTATTGATCAACCCTAGATCTCGCGTTTTCTTTCGTACTTCACGTTTAAAATTCCTAATTTCACCATATTACTCGAAGAATTCAAAGGTTTTGAGAAATTTTACGGGATTTTGAAAAAATGTTAAAAGACCCCAATTAAGAGATTATAAAATATATTCTTTCAGTTCATAAATACATTTAAGAAGTTTTTAATAAAGATTAGAAAGTGTGCACACAGTTTATAATGATCACGTGTAAGTAAAACGATCTTTCAGAGAATCTGCTGATTCGCTCTTGTGCAATCTTCTACTCGAGACAAAAGAGGCACTTTATTGCTGATTTAGGATCTTTTTTCTTGACGAGTAGACATCCCTTTTAAGAGAAGACGAGTATAGACAAGAGTTTGAAACTACATCTTTTTGTTCAGCATAATAAATTAAATTATTATAATATCTAAAATAGATTTCTTAAATATATTTCTTAAATAGTATCAAGGAAAATTTTTAAATATTCCTTACATTAATCTATAGGGCTTTGCACGGCTTTTAAAGTATTTCAAATACGAGCTTCTCGTATTATACGTATATATACTGAAAGACAAATCAATACAGAATGGCGGTTTAATATTAAGCTTACTACAGCGAGTCTTGATAAGTCAAAATTCGCTAAAAATTTATCTAATTTTAGTTCAATCGATTTTTCAATACTGTTTTGTCTGTCATGAAAATATGGAATCTTTTATTATGAATAAAAGAACGAAATTATGTAAGTAAGAGGGATTGTTAATAAACAGATAACTTTCACTGATATTTTTCACATACTCTTATTCACAAAAATTGGAAAAGTTATTGTCACTTGACTGAACTCTTTCAAGATACTGATTGTCAATTTTAAATTAAAAATGAAAAGAAAAAACGTATATAAATAATGTTTAAGTTCCATATTCTCACTGAAGTTAAGCAGGGGGTAGACTCGGTTTTTACTCAGATGGGTGACTGCATTTTTTTTTAAACTTTCCAGTTTAATACATTTTTTCATATGCATATTCAGAATAATGTCTCAAGTTGCAGTCCCAATTATATTTTCCAGTCTAGATTCTGCTGGTATACAAAATTATGAACGCGACGACTAAGTCACGAGATGTGGGAATCGATTGCTCTCTTTCCACCCTACACTGCAACATGCGCGTTGCAACTAGGGCAGAGGCAGAGCCACCCTGGTCGCGGCAAGTGCTTCGACTTGACAATTCATCCGATGAAAACAACCCTTAACGCATAGAGGACGCGCATAGTATACTCCAACGTCTGTGTACTCAACACGCGCAAGTTTCCCAGGCTTGGTTGTCTGACATCTTTGGGATAGAAGCCTATAGAAGGTGAAACGACAGGGAGGATTTGCGGGGCGAGGTGTAGAAAAAGATAGGGTAGAGACCTATCATACACTGACCATATCAATGCCTCACTCCACTAACTAACGACCTATTTCCACGAATTATGCAAATTTAAGAGTCAGTTCTCTCAGAGTAAATTTAATAAAAATTTTATCAGCACTTCATAGAAAAGTATGTTCGGTTAAACTGTAGATGTATCCTATCATCCTATCATAATAAAAAGTGAAAATTATCTCGAAAAACACAAATTTGAGAAAATAAATAATGGAATATGTCTTGCATCGTGACTTGCACATAAATTTGTGCCTAATAATATGAAATGCGCTGCAAGGCTCGTATTGCAGCCACCAAAAAGGTTGTCTTGCGATTACTGGCTATTTTACGAGTATATAGTGGGTGTGAAATGCTTTTTCCTACTTCTACTTTTTATACATTGAGTGCTTTTTGTTCTCAAGAAAGCTCCGTAATCGTTTGTGAACCCTTAAGCCAGTCGTATTGTTTTCAGAAATACATGAATGACTGAAGTGAAATATGACTAGAATTTCAGTAATTAATTGAAATTGGGAGGGGAGCAATTTAAAGTATCCTAAAATCTGTCAATGGGATGGAATATATTATACTTGTTGAAGTTGTTTGGTGCCTTTTAAAGTAAGAGTTTTTTCTATTAGCACTCGTATGACTACTGAATGAGTACCTCACGTATTCGCAAATAAACTGCAGCTTGTACCGGTACTGCAATGTCGGACTTTATACACTGGAGCAACACAGCTGCTCAAATAACGCGTGTGTCGACAAGTAGACATGTTTGAATAAACGATGGCCAATCATTGTCTAAAAATAAAGAAATTTAAAGACGTTAATGTACCAAGTAATATGCAACTTTTCTCAATTCAAAAATTGGGAGCTAATTAGGAAACAATGGCGAAAGAGACTGCAGTGTTTTATTTTTTGTCACGATCTTGACCATTAAGCTTGATAAATGATATTCTTAAACGCTCACGCACGTAAATGCACCCGGATACGCATTGCTCGAATGCACTGAACGCAACGAGGCCTGTAACTTAATTCAAAGTGACGACAGCCTTATTCAGACTGTTCCACTACAAGTACCTCGTGAAACGACCTGTAGAGACAAGAGATACTAAACTCTCGCTTCATTGCAAATAAACAGAGGCTCTTGTGTCGCAAATATTTGTCGCGCGTTTGACACGTTTCATTTTCACCTCTATACTAAGATATTTTCAGTCATATAATTGAATTTATGATTAAAAAGGAATTTTAAATTAGAAAAGCTCCATAAATCTCTTAAGAATCTTAAGAATTCTTTGAAACTTTCGAAGTCGAAAATATTGAACAATTTTTTTTGAACTAATTGTTAGTGATAATTATTTCCCAATTAATTTGTCTTCAGAAAAAAAGATGTAGAAATTCTTATTGACAAATTAGTTCCTTCACAAAGGTCGTTATTCGGTGGATTTAAAAACGATCAACAAAAGTGGTGGTATTTAAAATATAGAAGGGGAGTACGCAATGACAATTATCTTGAATGAAGACAAATAATCGGAGACCGAGGGGAACTGGTCGAGATTGAAAAGAGCTACAGAGCAGAATCTAAAAAACTCAATTCTGTATTATTATTCATTCAGTAATAATTAAATTGAAGAATTGATTAAAAGTTAAGAGTACTGTTTACCATGACTGGATGCAGAGTATAGAATAAATTTGTGTATTCATTTATAAGGAACATTTCATCAAAATTCGAGGAGAAGCTGAAAGTTATTTTAAGACAGCGTTGTCGCATATTATACTTTAAAGTTTTGCTCCTAAAAGTGAAAAGTGACTCATTTAAATACTTTTTTTTTATAGATATATACTGGTGTTTGGAGCGAGTGGTGCAGCAGAGGAAAAAACAATGTCAGTCTTTGCATAGAATGAATGAATGTATGTAAAATGCTCAACGGATAAGCATACAAGCGTGCGTCTGGGTCTTTGTGGCAAGGACTCGCATCGGCGATGGTTATTGTGCCGACGACAAACGCTTCAACTTCAAACGCGCGAACGCACACTTGTTTATAGTGCATTTATAATGCAGACGTCCATTCGTCTTCCACATTTTTCCTCGCCATCGCGTTGCCATCCCCATCGACGACACCCACATATTTTTCTCGACAGCACTTTGTCTCTTGTGATCCATAAAAGCACATCGGGAAGAGACTTTTAGTGGAAAAGATACTTTGCATTGCAAATGATATAATGTTAAATAGTAGGAAAATGTCATATTTCATGAATTATTATTTGCTGCAAAGCGAAAATGATCTCATCAAAGCTTTGGGTCGTTACAGAAAAATAAAATATGATATAATAATCATATATCTATCCTTCTGAATCGTATTTCGCGATTGCGTCAGAGTCAGAACGTATGTTGTAATGGTTTTTGCATCCTCGTTAAAAACATGTACATATATGTATTTTATCTGAAAACGTATAGCTGGAAACGTATTTTACTGAACCACATATCTATATTTCCAGTCATTTTTTAATTAACGTTTTCATTAAAAACGAAATGTACGAAATGTGAAAAGCGAAAGATTGATAGATTTTGTAATTTCATTTGACCTAACTAACATAATCTCTATTTGTCCTAAATTCTATTTACTACATTTTTTACTATATCGAACTGTTACTTGACAAAATTTTCTACTTTTCCAAAAAATCAGATAACTTAATTTTCATTTGTATGAATTGGCCTTGCTACTTTTTCGATAAAATAAAGAGCAAATTTTGAAATATGGGAGAAATTCCAGATTCTTATTAGAAATATTTGAACAAATTATTCCCTTAATCTAAATTAGTGAGAAGTTCGTCAGTAAAGCTAAAGTATAAAAGTGGAAAATTGCGATTTTGAATTCTTTAGTTGTTTGGGCCACTAATAAAAACAATTTTTTAGCTACACTAGCTACAGCATTGGACTTTTTCTTTTGCCCCCTTTTTCTTATTTCTGGGCCCTGGAAAAGACTGGAAAGGTTCAGTGGAGTGTGGGTGCGGTGCAGAGAGAGCATCCTGAAGGAATGTCGTCGTCCCTGACTGACGGAGAATGGTGAAGTACAAGAGAAAGATGGAGAGTGAGATAGAGAGGAGGAGAAAAAATTTGCGAGTGGGCTGAAGGTGAGTTTCAAAGACTCTCTCATCTTGCCCACGCAAAGAACTCGTCTTTTGAACTCCAGCTGTGTGAAAATTGGCCTTGATGCAAATCAGAGTAACGGACGACGACATCGCTGTCATTCTTTACGATTTTTGCAACTGGGCAATTTGTTCAAGTGCAACTTTACGCACTTTGTATTTGATATTCATGCAAAATGAAATGGTATTGATCGTAAACAATGTTATAATGCATTTCACAAGTGCTTCAGCGAAAATTCGGTAAATCGAGTTTAAATCAGTGTCTAATGAAACAAATTTGCTTTCAAAGAGGAACTTACCACTAAGGTACAGAAGAACTATGAAGTTTTTAAAGACACACCTGAAACAGAAAATAAAATAGGGGTCAGGTCAAAGTTTGATTAAAACATTTATAAAACAAGTAAAAACTACACAAAAGCATAACTTTTTTATATGATGAGAAAGTAAAAAGTTATGCTTATATCTTCACAATATTTGGGTAGAAACTAATACTATTCTGTTCTTTAAGTGCACTTTTAACTACATCCCTGAGGTGCACGTTTCACGACAGGAGACGTAAACAGGCGCAACGTTTAATAAATATCTAAATCCTGTATTATGACTGGGCGGTATGCGCTTTTGGTAAGCTTCAAGAACTTGCTCCTTGCCTTTTATTTACGTTCGTTTCGAGATCCCTGGACTTGCATTTTGCAGCCAGCAAACGCCACAGCTTCCAAGTGGATCGCAATATTTACGATCGAGGCCGTTGAATCTGGCTTTTATTAATATCCTGGATTGGCCAAGTGTCGCCAACCATGCATCGTTGTCGTTTCGCTTGGACGCTTCGCCACGTTCACGATTTTGGCACAAGGCCGTATTCTGATGTTCTAGAACCCTTCGCCAGGAAATGCAACAAAGATTCTTTTCTACTTTTCTCTAATTTCATCCAACTAATTAACATCTTTAACATTTTAACATTTCATTAAAGAGCCTCAACTCGTACAAGTTTCAACTTATACTCAAGATGTAAAAATATTACTTCTTTATAAAAATACGGATCACAGTAGAATTATTTTCAACGTTGTGTTTCGGTTTTCAACACTACATTGCTAGCAAGTATCGTAAATTTATCACGTTATTTATTGTGATTTTCTAACATACACTTTACACCACTTTTTAGTACTTTAAGCTTCGTTACTCTGCCAAATCCTTGTGTAATTTATACGAATCTTAATGTTCAGAAGATATTTTATTAGTCAATGTCGAGCTAATGGATTTTTATATTCAACAGGAAATCTATAACTACAGAAATTATTCCTTCAACGTGAGTGGTCAAATCGAATTACAGAAAGGATTACTTCAATTCTTTACAATTAGCCAACAATGAAATTTGGCTTATGAAAGAAGTATGACTGCACCTTTTGAAGAGAATCACCAGATAGTCGGTACCAGAGCCACATGACGCAACCAAATGACGTCAGGTGTTTCACCCGCATTCAAATTGAGTCGGAGAGAGGGGTAAAAAATGAGTAGTTAACTCGTGGTGTGGTTGATTTTGTTGGCGTGCCAGAAATACCGGCATATTGCGGACGTTTATCGATTCTATAAAGATCGACCACCGACTACTTGACCGCTTGGCCGTATTCCCGCCCTTGTCATGTCACACAACCCTGGCCACGTTTATATTTAGCAGACGACAAAAGTCGACGTCCAGGGCTGGTTCGCAGGACATTTGTGGTGCCAAGAAACCTGAGTGCATTGGACAAAGATTCGCCCCCGCTTTTTCGCGTAAAATGTTAATTTGCCTGCCAAGCTCAAATTTTCGGACATATTATCCACATCGTTCGCGAATTTCTTCTATTAAATTACCGAGTTCATTTCGGGAAAGCTTGGAATTAATCCGACTCTGACAAAATAATTTTGGCGCCTTTGTTCACAGCTAAGAGTTTACCTAATACTTCCTGGTGTTTAAAATAGGGACAAAGCTAGTAAATGCAGTGTTGGGCAAGTTCTGTTGAGTTGCTTCTGATTTCAAAAATATTTCTGCGATTAATTACAATTCTCTCCACCTGGAGCAAGTTTGTCTAAACACAAACTTCCCGAATCGACTGTAAAAACTTGTGGGAAATGTTTCATGACCCCGTTACCCTTAAGAGGACCGTGTCAATGCCTTACAATTTTCTACCAAGTTACAAGTCAATCGGAACTCGTATGCTTGTTAATATATGTACCAAAAGTTGTGAACGTTCAAATAATGAACGAAATATTTTTTCACCTCTGGGAGTCCTCAACTTTCCTCGACAGTATAACTGCCATTCCAGCTTCAAGAGTTTTATTGAACTTCATAAAGAACTTCACTATAAAGAAATTGCATAAGATTTAATAGTCATATCCATTTGAATATCAACTCGGAACCTTTCACGTGCTTATTTTTTTAAATTTTGTTATCTTTACCAAATTAAACAGTATCGAAGGAAACAAAAGTCATTGAAAGCAAAATTGAAGGTGCTGGATCACCTTTAAGTAATATGTACCTTATCTAATCTTGTAATAGTAAATTATGATGATAGCCACAATGTTAACACAATTTAAATTAATTTAAAAACATTTTTCCCTATATAAATTTCTCTATATACAAAACCTGAGAGTTATATTATATATAATTTCCTAGTAGAGTAATAACATATTTCTGAATGATACCGCCTTTTGCACAGATAAATGTGAAATGGAATTACTAATTAAAATTCTCGACAATTATATATTAACTTCACGAATGCAGGGTGTTGATAATTAAGTGATAAAGCGTTTACATACGTAGTTTTTCTTTATCGTGAGTTTAAAATTCACCGGCCGTGCGTTAAAACTGCTTTGCTCGTCGTGAACCTCCTTGGCCCCCATTCAACGTCCTCGAATACACTTTCGATACTTATATCCAAGTCTCGCGC
Source organism: Synergus coniferae (assembly GCA_032164275.1). Taxonomy (NCBI): domain Eukaryota; kingdom Metazoa; phylum Arthropoda; class Insecta; order Hymenoptera; family Cynipidae; genus Synergus; species Synergus coniferae. The sequence continues at coordinate 1,123,790 of JAUEJJ010000013.1, read as the reverse complement.
CTCGCATCGCAAATATCGCGAATAATTAGTACTAATTATTATGCAATCTGCGAGCTTTTAAAAATAAGTATCCGCACAAAGTTAAATGCCACTCCCAGCAAGCACAATTATATAAAACGTAAAACATAAAACGTTTCTTTCTCATTTTATTATTTCTTTCCTATAAGGAGTTGTTTCAGTATTACGTAAACATTAGCTTTCATTTTTTTCCACCCCCACACCCTGTGTCAGTATATTTAGCATTATATGAATGCATAAGAGTAAGCAATGTAAACCCCTTCCTTTCCCTCAGAATATTTATTTACGTAATACTGGAACGGCCCCTTGGGTCAAAAGTCAGACAATTTATGCTCTATACGTAACCATAGACCAACCCCCCCAACCATTAATTATTAGGTAAAATTTATTAATCTGATACGGACAACCCTTTCATTAAAAAAAATCTGCCGTTGTTCATGAGCTAAATCTTTTAAATCTTTTAAATTAATATCGTCGTGCAAAACTTGAGAAAAAATCCTTCAAGAGCGAAAAACTATGTTAATTTATAGGAGTCCTGTGCTAAAATAGGGTTTCAGGGAATTTTTCTCGGTCACTTAAGTGATTTAACAATAACGAATTAAAAATATACAAATTTCGGAACTACTTGAAATAAAAAGCTCACAAATCGTTTTCCGTCGCAAAATTGCAGAAATAAAAAGTTTCTTTTTTTTCCAGAATTTTGACGACAAACCAGAACGATTCGCTTTATTTTTGTGGAAAGAATTTCATCTTGAAGTTCGTCGTTAAAGAATAAATCCAGATCTACCGAGACACTTGAAAGAATCGAGCAACCTTGATCTTACACTTTGTGTGTTTATCCGTGAACGTAGTCGAGAACTTCAACTTCGTGTTCGTCGCGCGAGGTCAGGAAGGCGGGCAAGAAATAGATGATGTGTAAATGTTATGAGGCATTTGCAATTTCCTGAAACTGCTGGGTGACGACAGGAAAATGCACGTCACCGAGGTAAAGAGTGGGTGAGCGAGAGAATAAGAAAAGGAAAAAAAAATAGTATTCAACCCTCTAACCTGCCAATGCCGTGACCTTTGCAACGATTCTATATGCCATAGTCCTAGCACGAAAGAGCAACGACGTTGGCGGGTACGTGCACTATCGATCTTGCACACAGGCCTATATAATATTATCGCATGTTCCACCCGCTTTCTCGTTTTCCCATCGGCAGTGCCAAGGAACGCGATTCAACTTTTTACAATTCACGAGCAATACTAAATGATACCTTTTTCGCGAATTTAGACGTACTAGAATTCTAATTGGAAAATATTTTTAAATGAAATTATTAAATCTTGAGCCCTTCAGATTTGCTTTTCGTTTCAGAAACCATCATTGTTATAAAAGAATTAATTGAAAGAATGGTTTCCACCCGAATACAATCGAGTGAAGCGCTGTTTAAATACCTTGATCAAACGAAAGTCACAAATATTGACATGCACTTAAGCTGGTAAAAATATAAGTATTTAATAGAAACGAGTGAAAAGGACGCTTGTAAGGGGAATTGTTTCTCTTTTTGTTTGTCATCCAAAAGAATTGGAACTGCTTGAATAAAAAAAATCCTAATCAACAGATCTTTAATCCCCAACAATGTCTAGGTATTCAGATCCGAAAGATACAAAGTCGCACGCTCATAAGTCATAGGTCCACTCTTTTTTCTCAGAAGTCCATTTACAGTGGACAGAGGGAGGAGAAACCGAGAGAGAAACAAAACTAACTCTCAGAAGCGACGGCGCGGCGAGTCTGTATCGATGGAGGTCCGATCTTGATCAATCTGACGCACAACACGTTGTAAAGGCTTTAGATACACGCCTACGCAGTTCAGATCGATAGTGCAAGTTTGCCTACTCTATCTCCCTCGTGGCTTGTGAGAAGAGAACGAGACCGGTTTCTACTGAGGTTCCTACATCATCGAGTAACAGACTCAAGGTATGCAAGGAGGTTCGCGGCTATAGCGCTCGCACACCATCACTGAACTAGGATGTAGTGACATGGTCCACACTTCATTCTTCTTACGCGTACATGCCACGTAATTACGTCGCTATCCTGTGCACTTGGTCGAGCAACTGACAGTGAAAGGTAACCGATTGATTTTCCCCGACAGGCACTCCATCGCTCCTCCCCTTCAAATAATGTCAGATTTATTATTTATTGCCACACATTCTCATTATTTATCGCGTAGTAAGTGATCGCAGTAACTTCCGACGCAAAATTATTCAACATATATAATTTATATAGAAAATTTAGAGTTCAAGAATAAAATCCTTTCACCATTCAACTGAAATGCTCAGTAGGTGAAACTTTTTATATTAGCTAATTAACACCATACAACAAGTTTATCAATCCATTCACTCTCAACAAAACCAGTATCACCTAAATGTTATATCTCGTTATAAACGAAGGTGAGACAAGACCTTATTTCTGATTAAAATTTATACTATCGTAAAACTCCAACGTATGCAACGTAAGTGTTGACTTGAAGCTTTAGCTCGATAATAAATCTCATACTTGACTGAGAAAACGGTGGAGCAAAATCTGTAAGAGCAAATTTGGTCTTAACTGGAAACTCTTGTGAGAAATTAAATTTTTATCAGAGGAGCGGAAAGAAATGGCATTAAAAACTTCAAATTTACGATCACATTTGTTATTTTCTCTGAGAACTCTCGATGTCTTTTAATCGTCAAATCAATAAAAATCTGTCGATATCACGATACAAGTTCCCAATACGACTTCAGTAACCGGAATGAATATCGTTATCGATTACCTGAGCAGAGAGAGAGAAAGAGAGAGAGAAACGAGGGACTTGAAAACTGTCGACAATTTCCTTACACGTTTCCTATTTAGATAACGGATAGATATTAGTGAATTATTGTAATCCGCGGAGTTCGATCTTCTCGTGATACCTTAAAATTATACGTCCGCAAGTATCCCTTATATCACATTATAATAACGATTCAACGATCACAGTGGTTATCTCCTGGTCGTAAGCTGTCTCCACTTAAGCACGAGGCAAATAAAGCACACTCTGACAAGCAGCAACGGGTATTCAATTAACGACCGATTTCTTCTTCATTCGATAAACATTATCCCCCGTCGATAAACATTATCCCTCGTGAACGGACTCTAATTTTTGCGTCCTTCTCATGCAATTAATGTCGATAAGCTTTTTTTAAAAAATATTTTCTAAAATTTTAAAAAAGCATTTTTTTAGCAGAAATGTTAAATAGATGTTAATATTATTCGTTTCATAAATAAAACGTGTTTAATTATTGAAAAAATTCAACTCAATTCAATATCAAGTAATTTCGTATAAACTGGAAGTCTCGGAGTGAGTGTATAATTCCAAAAGATATCAAAATATTTTTGATGTATTTTAGGGGATTGAAATCTGTAACTTCAAATTGAAATCATCCACTCAAATCCAAAAAATTTATTTAAAAATGTGATAGAATTTCCTCAGTTTCATAATAACCTAACATTATTTTGAAATGTTTAAATTTAAATAGAGATTTGTTTCGATTTTTCTAGTCGGGGGCCACCGCAAATCGACGTCTTTTTCCGTGTGGGGCAGATCGCGGCCCCGTCGATAAATCACCCCAGCCTCCTGTAATTACGTGCGCGGAAATAGACACACAGGAGGCAAAATAAACCCTGTGACCGCGTCTTGTGGCTCGTCGTCGTAAATTGCAGGAGTAATACCATCACCTCCACTATCCTCTTCGTCAGACTCACAGTTTCTTTTCAATTTCGTTTCCCTCTACTTCTTTTTCTAGTCGTCTACGTGCGACATCCGACATCGTGCCGCATGCCACCGCTATTTCGATTTTTTATCATCTCCAAAGACGTTATAGTCGCATAACTAACTGTGATGCGAAAGCAAACGAGCACTTCGTGGCATTCATTCAAGACGTGTCTAACAATTTTATTTTCATCTCCCACGTCCCTTTTTGTCAATCGCGTACAAAAGTTATTACCAGAGTGTCTACTAATACACACGGAGAAACTTTTCATTGTAAAATGATGACTGAAAAGTTCTGAACGTTTAAGTGAACAAATTTTTTTATTAATTGTATTTTAAACTAGAAATAGATTTAAAATATTAATTCATTTACATTTAAAAT
>JAUEJJ010000013.1:1098180-1109767 GCA_032164275.1 Synergus coniferae | reverse complement strand
CACAATTCTTGGGAGGGATTACAAAATTGAGAATCAGTCGAATTTGACTGATTCAATGAGGAATATGTTTTAGTATATTGTAAAATCTCCTGTTTAGAAATTTATAATATTCTGTGAAATATGACTTGAAATTTTCCTTCATTAAACTCTTAACTGCTTTCTACAGCACTTTTAATTTTTTAAGTTTGCTTTCCCTTCGTAAATAGTGATTAAGTACTACCACTTTTATGATTCCTAGCCCCGCATTAACCTTTAAAGAGCATGTAATTAATATGAAAGTACAAGACTAGCTTCTTGTAAATCAAGTGCTGAAAAAGTCACTCACCTTGATCGTATTTAGAAGAAAAGAAGAAACGCTGTAATCTCTAGATTGAAGGAGAAGGTAGACTTGGTAGCTTCTGCAATCCAACACTTTTCTTCAATATACTATACAGTCCATCTGTTATGCTTATCTCTTGTACATTTACACACACTTTGTAGAATAGAATATGATTCTTTGAATAATTATAAATATATCTGTCTGCAGGTACTTGGCTGTCCTGGTTCGTAGTAAATTTCGAAGGATCAACGGGTAGGAATCGCGGCACTCGGTTTAATTCCGTTTATCCGACGTTAGAGGTAATGAGCGCAACGATCTTCCCAAAGCAGGTATTTTTCTTTTTTCAGGTTTTTTTTATGAATTCGGATGAGAAAAAATGAGCTTCTCGAAAGTAAATTTGGTGTGAGTGTGACACGAGAAACGTGCTTGTATCTAGGTGCGGGTGTCTGCGTTTCTATTGTACTCAAATATATATATATATGTTTATATATATACCTATATATATATATATATATTTCTAAATACATTGATTCTTAAAGAGTGGCGCAATAGATTCAGCGTATTCCAATATTATATCCGTTCTTTAATTTTCTCTTTATTTTCCTCGCTCATTGTTTCCTCTAAATAACGTTATAGTTGTGTTGGGATCTAGGCACAATTGCGCTGCGGAAGGTAAGTTTGAAGGTACTTGTAGGTACGAGGTATTTTTTTCGAAGGTAGAATAGTATATGTGAGCGATGCATGTGCAGTCGTATTCTCGTCACTGATCGATTTTCAGAGGACGAGGGATTTTTACTTTCTTCTCCCGGCCTTTTCACTTCTCCCGATTATTCTTTACAGAAATTGGATGTAGACCCTTATCGACAGGGACTGTATAGAAGGTCATAAGTCGCTATCACCTCCTCGCGTTTCCCCGCTTAGCCACATCGCCCTGAGTCGTTGAGCCGTCGTTTTCCAACTGGAGATGAACTTTTAACACCATCTGCAACAAAAATCAGGCACACCGTACCATATAATAATCGTAATGTATTTTTATTCATATATGTGTACATTCCGTTCGCAGTGATGTTTTTTTATTTGTCTATTTTTTTTTACGGAAAACCCATAAGATATCGTTAAATCCCTTAAATCACAGAAATCTCATTAAATCCCTTAAAATTCCTGAAAATTATGTATTATTAAAGTGTTATTAAAACCTATTAACGACACATTAACTTAATCCAATTTGAGTTGAGAAATCTAAACTCCAGTAACTTCATACTATTCTCCGAGTTCATTCTCTATTGCAGAACTATAATGGAATTATATGCCAACACGTTGGGACTAATCGTTTTTCTCGCAATTAGCACTAAGATCATTTCGTATTGCAGCAGATCTGCAAATACAAACCTCAACACATTTCGCTCATGCTTGCTTATTTGGGTCATTTAGCCGCCTTCAGTGAGTACAAATACTGCTTTTATTTCACCGGAAGTCTGCTTGGAATCGCCAACTTTATGTGCCGGAAGCGGCAAAACCGAGTTGTAAGGAAATATTTCAATGTAAGCTAACGGTAGAGCATCTTCCTAAATTTCTGAAGTGCACTAATAAATAAACTAGAAATGTTTAATCTAGAGTTTTTGACTATGATCTCATCTCATGTGAAACTCTTTTTTCGATTCTCAACGAAGTGCTCATTCAGTGTTCTTTTGATTTTCCTGGCCCAGGCGTAAAAGTTGAATTAAAGGTGGAGAGCGTGAATTCATTCACGGGTCGCGAACTATGCAGATTTAATATGGCGTGACCGATTAGAATTTCTCAAGGATCTGCAGTGAGCATGGAAATTAATTTCACCTCCCACACCTTAGCTCAATGACTGCACACATCAGCTAAGCAATCTGAATTCAACCGGCGAGTAGACTGGACTTCAGTCCTCATAGTCTGCGGAAGGCGTCGAAAGTATGCAGAAAACGCAGACGTCCCAATGACAGACTAATCTAATTTCAAATAAAAAATATAGAAAAGTCATAACTATAGGAAATTTTAATCAGGCTTTTCAAATTATAATCAAATATTAGCCAAAGATTCACTATATGCAAACAAGAATGATTGAATGATTTTATTTGCCTCAAATACAGGAGCAACTATTTTTCAATAAACAAAGCGAATATTGATTTTAGTAAGAAAATATGTGTTTTATATAAAAAACCAATTACGTATCTTGTGAGGTCGCACGCAAAAACTATATAAACAAGCCAGATAGAAAAGCGCTTTTGCTTGAAAACATTGCCTACAGACGAGATCTGTGTCTATTAATAGATGATTATTCGTAATCAAAAATATTTGCAACAGTGAATTTATAATTGCCACAGAACAACGGTCATTGCTTTTCTTATCGGAGCTTGAATGTTTTTTTTATCATTGTGTAAATGCACGTAGTCATGCCTCCTCTCGAGCACCAGCCGGTTCTATACATGTACGTACATATGGAAACATAACTTTCAGACGTGGACAAACTGACAGCCTGGAGCACCGCTTATATGGGAATATATGCGTAAATGTGCATATTACACCGAGCATTAGAGCTATAAAGTATATTACATTCACCCAACTAAATTATGCGTACAGTTGAGAGTATAATACTTCTACGTAAAGTAATATAAGTCATACTTGATCTCAGTGCAAAGTGCACACACCACTTTCGCCATCTCTCTCTCTCTCTATTTTTCTTTCACGTGCACCACAGCTTTTGGTTAGTATGAATGTAACAATCTATTACAGAGATTCCATTGTCAGTTTTTTCGCTGCACGTTTCCCTTCCCCTCTCTCTTTTTATCTTTTCCTTGGTGCTTTTTTTAACGTTAGATTAGATTAAGACAAGTTGCAAAAGAAGCTGCTATTATCAGAGGAAGTTTTGTCCCTGAATGGCGAACAAGTTTTATCAGTTTCTGCTAGAATGAATATTGTCAATAAAAAGATGGTAAAAACTGGCAGCTTTGCTCCTGTCGAGGTCAGCACCTTCTTTCTATAGGTTCCTCAAGGTCAGACCTCGTAACTAGTCATTACGCTTCTTAAACGCGTAATTATCTTACAAAAGAAGTCAATTTTCTTACAAATTTGCAAGATGCACTATGAAAGAAGCATATAGAAATTCGAGGAAGAAGAAAATGAGTCTGGAGTATATTTTTCAAGCTACATATTTTATAACGTTCCATAATACGAATATTTTAAAAAGAGATTTCCAAAGATAATCAATTTATAAATGAAAATTTGAAACATACGTAGGAAATCAATAAATCCTAAATGGATTACAAAAAGGCAATCTAATCCGCAAAAAGTGAATAGCTAGATTATGGGGGAAATTCTATACATCTCAGGTATCAAGATATATATCCTAGTCCCCTGTTGACGAACCTTCAATATATATGGCTCTATTTTTCAAAAGGTCTATTGATGCGAGGTGTTGCCTTAAGAAAGCTAAACAGAATATAGTAGTAAAAAAGGCTGATATTTCACATGATCGAAAGGCAAAGAATAAAAAGATGTGGGTGCCCTAAGCGTTTGGTTAAGTCCTTAATTCCCTCAGTAGGCACATCACACATTACTGTACCATATTTCATCCATTTATATTTACTCTGTCGCCTTTTGAAAAGTTAAACCCCCTATTACATGTTTCAAAGTACCTTATCTATCTTTATTAAAACATATCTCACCTAACTCTTCTGTCATTTGCCACGCCCAATATTTGGCGATATCTAACTTAACCACGCCCTAGAATATCGACCATGCCCATTTTTTTCATTGGCCACTTTACCGCACTACTACATATATGCCAGAATCAGTCTAAACCACGCCCAATTTCATTCGCCACGCCTTATGGTAGATTAATCATACCTAAGATTACGCCAATTTTCCATACTAGTGTTATAATAAAGCCGACTAAAACTCAGTCTTAATTGAAAAATAAGCATATAAGTATTATTAAATAAGTCTACTAAAGAATAAACTTTTATGTGCTATAGATGGGAAAAAAAATAATAAATTCTGAAAAAATAAGCAGGAAATATTGCATAAGTAAAAACGTGACTGAAACCGTATTCTTGAGAGCTCTCGTTTCTCATACTCGACGCCCCTGAGAGTAATAGTGCAGCATGACCGTGCTTGTGTGTTGGTACCTATAGGGAGGGTGCCTGCAGGGTTCTACGGTATTTTTAATTCCACCTTGTCTTTCCCCTCTGCCCATCCCTGCTTCATGCCTTGTGCATGCATGACTTCCCATGGGTAATGCGTGTCACGAAGGGCACAGCCATACACACCTTCACATGCACGAGCGTACACTGCACATCGTATACAATTACGTGCTCACAATTATACACGGACATGCAGAGAGTGAACCGAGTTTGCAGTAAAGAAGAAGGGACCGGACCTACGTCAACATAGCCCCCTTTCTGGGCCTTTGCGATCGTTAAACACCCTACATTTTCTCAATGAACTCGTCTCCCTCATATCCATCTGCCGAATATCTATATAACTCCCTGAATTCTTCTACTCTGAATATACATAGAATCTGAATTTGAGATTTTAAAGAATTTGAACTAAAAAGAATTTGACTAATTGAACTAGTAACCTTATACTTTACTCCTGAATTAGTAATTTCTCCACTTTTTGTCATATTGTATAGCTTTTATAGTATATTCACCAGGTTGTAGAATATTTTAGATTTCCAAGGATTTCGTACGATTATAAAGAATTTTCAGTCATTATATGAGATTTTAACGTTTTTTATTGAATTTTACAGTTTGTAGTAGACTTTTAACGATTTTTAGGGGGTTTCTAGTAATTTTAAGAGATTTTTAGCAGTTTTAAGGGAGTAGATACGTTTCTATTCTATACACGTGTTGTTTTTTGAGAAATAATAGTTAGAGACTGAAGCTTATATTTTTGTATTGAGATCGCGTAATTTTGTTCATTTCATTTTTCCCACAGTAGTTTAAAACTTGCTAATGCTCTTATTTTAATGCATTTACACATCCGTCGGAAATTTAAATCTGTCAATTAAACGTTCATTTTGCCTGCGCCGGCTCTCCTAGAACATGGAGTACACAGGTATAGATATACGTACATAAATGTAAGAAAAAATAACAGTGACGACGGAAAAGGGGGCGAGTTTCCGGACAGATGTTGAAGCACGTAAGCATGTACATTGTACACGCATTGTGTATACGGCCAATGTGTATGTCTTTGTCGTCTCGTACTGTGCGTATTGCGTGGCGCCAACGTACTAAGGAAAGGTATATTATATGTAGGTCGAGTGTATAGGTTTGACGTACGCAGCGATATAGAGGGTCGGAATAATTTATATCGCAAATACCACAAGGGCTATTTCCAAGAACACGGAAGCGTCCTTTTAACAATCAATGATTTGGGGTAAGATAACAAAAAAAAAGTATCATTAAGGCTGTTCGATTGGGAAACACTGTGTAAAAAGCATTCAGCACTTGGCTTATAATCTTATATTTACACGATCCGGTTAAGGTTTTTTTTCTATTTAAAAATAGAAAGTTATATTTTGTGTTTTCCATTATATTTGATCGAAAATTATCACGCTTTGATAACGTGAATAAAAAATATTACGTTACGCATGAGTGACATTAATTTCTTGAAGTAAAAGACTCAATACGAATACGGATAGTATAATCAACGTCAGATCAAATAAAACACTCGATGGATAATCTCAAACCTCGCTTCAGTGATTCTGTCAAAATATGCAATCCAAATGAAAAGATTGTTATTAATCACTGAATTTGATTGATTATTCAGTGAGTTTTAATTGGTTAATGAGATAAAACTTAATGATTTGATTCAGTGGCCTAAATATTTCTTTTAGTATGTGGAATTTATCAAAGTATATGCTCCTATACTTATATAACCCCTTATCGATAAATTGAGCCATCTCAATACGGACATACACATAGATTCATTTATAGTGACGAGAGAAAAGACCGAGAGAAAGAGACAGCAAGAGGAAGAAAACCCCAGAGAGTGAGACAGGAGGTATCGTAATACAATATCATTAGCTGAACTTGAGCTACTTATGAATGACCTTGTCTGTCGCATACATGCACCATGAAATGTGCCTTCTTAATATGGCCTGTACATGTGCTATGTTGTGACTGTCCCAGTCGTATCATTTTTTCTCTCTCTTTTTAGGTACGACGCATATCATAAGGCAAGAAGGAGATACGGTTGCAGTCGCGGACGAAGGTCTTGTTTGACCTTTCTCGAATTTCCTACTGGCTCAACTTCCCTCCGCCTAGCCTTCCTGCATCGTGTTTCCTTGTAAATATGGGCCTCGGATTCCGACAGGAAAGTAATCGAAACCATTGTTGATCAGACAAAAACGTATCGCTATAGTGAATAAATTTCAAAGATTAAAAAGCCTACTCATTTTCAAAATACATATACAGCAAAATGACTCAATTAAGCCAATTCTATTACCACTTCCGAGACAAAAATCGTCTCCACACGTTAACATTTTCCTGTACTAATTCTAGGAATGATTAATTTTCTAAATGCCACAGGCAAATTTTTTAAGACAGCCTTTCTTATTCGTTATGCAAGGCATGGTTTCCACGCGAGTGGACGGCCACGGCACGTTTCTGTCAACGTCATTGCTGGTACATTTTCTTTCACTGTCTGCAGAATTACATTGCGCGTGAACGCGGTTGCGTAACTAACATAACGACATCCATCAAAATACTATTTTTAACAGTTTTGCCAATATTTTCACGAGAATTTTCACAAGGAAAGGACATTTTGGTTTCTGTTACGAATAGTTTTTTAGAAATGTGATTTTAAAAATTACACCTGCAACGAAGTAGAAATCGTAAGTCACCGACATCATTTCATTCAAAATACGTGTTTTCATAAAGGCATAATATAAAACAAATATTTCTTTGACCACAAAAAATCTTTTACACAGTACATATATATTTGACAACCGAAAGAATTCCTTTACGATTTCCCTTTCGAAATCCATGATTTCTGCGGGAATAGCCTCTCTCGATTTCACTGCAAATCTCACGAACGAGGTCAGTTGATACTTTTCTTATTTCATTAAAAAAATCTAGATTTAAAAAAAGACTAGATTTGTTTAAATATAATTAAAAATAGCTGTAAATGTTTTTTCTATCTTTAATAAGCTAAATACATATTCAGGTTTTTGATTGTTACCCTAATAACATAAAACGTGAAGTATGAAATTATACATACATTAGAAAACTCTATTGATCCTGAATAGCTATATTTTCATGTCCATATACTCATATTCAATCCTACGCAATGTGGAATCGATAATGTCTTGGGATTGAAAATAAACTGACCTACCATATACCAATCGCGACGATGCTACTTCCGTCGATTGACCCCAAAAATGATAAATATTTACATGCTAGAGTGCGAAAAAAAATGATTGTAAGAAATATAAAAATTCGCAGTTGATATAAAAAAAAATATATTTTACTTTATCATTGTGTGAATTTCATTAATACGTATGATATAATTTTTTACATATATTGTATATTCATAATGTTTTGATTTTTTACTTCTATGACTTCCTGAGTTGTCATTAAACTATAACCCAATTAATGTGTTCCTGACTTCTACACGAATTTAATCACAATTATCTAAATATAACAAGGAAATTGTATTTTCAAATGCTAATTTTATTCCGTGAACTTTATTCTCGACAAACAACTCGTGCAACGAACCTGCGTGTGCGTTCCCATCATGTGCGTCATAATTAGAAAGAATTAATTCGCGCATGAACACAATCTGGTCATATCAGGGTCAAAATTCAAGGCACCACACAAGTCGTAGGAGGGTCAAATTAAGTCACGCGTTCATATGGTCGAGTGTGGATTAATGCCAACACGTCGTAAATCCATTGCTTAGGACGTTGACGTTTAACAGCTGTGGTAAGTAGTAAACTATCGTGATATATTTTCGCGTAAAGAAATCCAAATCTTCGAAGGTGAGTTAAAAAGACATGAAGTCATCGGAGACAAACGGAATACAGATTGCGAAAGCACATTTTCTTGTAAATTATCAAATTCAAATTCCTTTTGTTGGAGAGATAATTTAATAATCTGTATAAGTGTATACACTATACATATATGTATGTGTTCCAAACAGCTGGAAAATTAAATAAATTCTATAGAAGTAGAGAAATTAACACTGAGGAAGATCTTGAGACTTGGAATAATATTGAACACGTGACAATAGATCAAATCTACATTGCACGGTGGAAGAGAAAACGGAACCGAGTTGTGGTCGCGCCCTAATGACGTACCGGAAGTGCATATCCTCGTGGTATATTTCAAGGAGCGTGGGCGCAAAATGGATACAGTGGGTCTCATTATCCCAAATCTAAACTAACAGCTTTGAAAGCTTTTTAACCTTTTTAGAACTATTCCAAATCTAAATTTTAATTGAAATATTTAAAATATTCGGTGTTTGAAGTTCTGAACCTTCAAATAAAATTGTATGACTGTGACAATCACAGAAATAGTAAAATATGGTACAACTACTATTTATAGTTCCTACAACCACAAATTGTGGTTGTACCATATTTTATTATTTCTGTGGTTGTCACAACCATCCCAGTTCTTTCCGTGTGTGGATAGTGATACTGTAAGTACCTAACAGACAAAGTAAATAAATGAATATTGTTGATGATAAACTATAAAAAGGTTCTGACAAGCGAGTGGCGTGATTGGTCACTGATGGCTTAATAGTAGAGTAATTAATCAATGAATGCCTAATGGCGCGGAAGCGCCATACCCTATATACTTAGTGGCGACGCATTTAAACAGTCCATAATCTCTTTTTTATATCTCTGTCTCACTCAGATGTAACCACTCCCATATTCATTAGAAATTCAAGGGGCATCCTAGAATAAAAATGCATCCTAAGCTATATCATCCCTAACTCAATGTGAATAAAGTTTCGAACACTCATGCTTATATATATATTCGCATGCGGAGAACATTAAAGACCAAATAGAAGAGGGAATTTCCCTTTTCTTACAACAAATACAATCAAACAAATTTAGAGGAATGTTTATGCTCTCCTTTTCTCATAAGTCGACAGTCAAAATCTACAAAATATTAATGTCAAATTTCATTGCAACTTAAAGGAAATTGAAATTGTTTCCAATCGTATTGGAATATTTCTGTATAAAAGATTTTGACAATATCAATTTATATTCTGTTACTCGACAAGTGAAGGTTAGAAGATAAATTACTTTTTCTCGATGACAAGCGGTTTTAGAAGTACTAGGCACCGCTTGCGTGTGAAAGAACTACAGTTGCATAACACAAAAGTGCAGGGACGACGCGAGTTGTGTGGAGCACATGGAATATAGCTCGGAATTTCGAACTATATATTTGTCAACAACTTTATCCGGTGTTACCCGATCGAAAATGATAATATGATAAAAACACTGACGCTGAAAAATATTTCACAACTACATCGACAATTACATCTTAGGAATTATATGAGCCACAGCTGCTGAAACGTTTCCATATTGCAGTTTGAAGTATAAAAAGACTCACGTTCAGGGTGGCCACTGGACCGGAAAAAGAACGGGAAATGACAGTGAATTTATTCACTGTCTTTCAAAAAACACTAGTCTTTAAAATTCCTTCAAAACTTTTGAAATCTCTTGAAGTCCACTAAAAACAAGAATTTAATCGCACGCAGAGCGCGTAGATCATATTACATATTTGCTAAGTTAGCCAAAAAATTACATGGAGTTATTTTTTCTTAGTAGAGTAAATGTATATTTGATAAAAAAATGTTTTAATAAAGAAATAAATCCATTCTAGCTAAGACGTCCCTTATCCCATTATCTTTCCCTGCGCTTCAATTTTTGCAATGTAAATAGACGATGTAAAAAGTAAATTTTGAGGAAAATAATAGAAAAATCTCCTCGAAAATCTCTCGTAAGGAAAAATGAAAAAAATATTGATTTCCAGTGGGTGTTCTGAGTCGCCCCTTGCAAGGGAACAGAATAAGTGGAAAAAAGAGTGGAGTTACTCTCCAGCAGTCAAGCTTCCTTGGGTTGGTCTAACAAAATGTGCTGAGGACGAGGTCGATGTCTTCGCCGCGGTCAGTAAAACCGAGGGAAAGCACGATGCAGCGATAGTGCGGCGACCTACGAACTCGTCCAAAAACATTGAATCTGCCCCATCACGGCCTCAGCACTGGGTATATAGGCAGCATGCAGTCTAAAAATGATTCGCAGCCTCGGTGACGTCATGTGTGAACACTGCACATGTCTTTATTCAACTTCAATCTTTCTCCTTCCTCACTCATTTAGTCACGTCACGTACATTCTTAGAAATGCCGTGAAATATTATAAATCGAGTTTCAATCACATGCAACTGAAAATTCATATACGAAAAAAGTTCCAATCAAGTTGACTCTACAGTTGAACCATTTCTAATATGTACTAATTTCAACGAGACGAATCGCCAAAGTGTGTCCATGCATGTTCACATGCTGATTGAATGGATGTGTGCAAGTTGTTTGTATATGTTTTTTTTATGGCTATGTGTCCAAGTGCAAATGGAAATACATGTGTGACCAGACGAAGCAAAACAAGAAACTCGGTTTGCAGGTTTTCTCGAGAAAGGGAACCAGCAAGACATTTGCAGAGGGGGGAGATATCAGACAGAACAGAAATGAAACCGATGCAAAGAAAAATTGAGGTCACAAAGCCCATAGGAACAAATATGAAACTGCATGCAGAATCGTTTTGATAAAATATGTCAGTCTTTAAATTCGTTAAAAATTCTCACTTCTTTCTAGTCACACTTTATTTGAATTATAAAACATATTTAATCATTATTCTAGTTAACTTAATCAGACATTTTTTTGAGAGTGTTAAAACCGTTTTGTTTGTTGTTCAAAAAACACGGGGAGTAAATAAGCATTAATAATAACCAGTCGAAACGAGATCGTTGAGCTGAGGTTGTAATACAGTCAATTTCACGTCTCTTTTATCAATAATTAATTGGGAATGATCAAAGGCTATACCAATGTTCTTTCTTTGTGGTGATTATTTATGTAATCGACATCGACAGTACATACATGCATACTGCATTCAAGATAGCCGAGGAATATCTGTCGTGACATTGAATCAGTATACATATCTTCAAAAAGGAAACGATAAGCTCGCTGGTCGTTTACACTCCGATCAAGGTTTCCAAAACTGCAGACATATAT
>JAUEJJ010000013.1:1063987-1078908 GCA_032164275.1 Synergus coniferae | reverse complement strand
GTAATTTGTGAAAATCTCAAAAAAGAAACTCCATTTACTAATAATATGCCAGGCAGAAGTTGGTACGAATCTTTTAAAGCGTCACCCAGAAATTTCCACAAGAATTTCAGAAAACGTTTGCTTAAATAGAGCAAAAGTCACAGAAGAAAGCCTAAGAAAATGGTACACAGAAACATCTACCTATCTCAGTTCGGATAATTTTGAGGAAAATTTATTATTGATCGAAGCAGAACGAATTTTCGATAGTGATGAAACAGGTAATAATATAAATAAAAAAAATATGTACAATGATTGAGAATATTCATACATGTTGACAGAATAAATAAAAACTAACATATAACGTGTTTCACAAATGCTAAATCATAATATTTAAATTTACAGGTGTTCCACTAAATCCGAAGCCACCTGCAGTCTTGGCACTTACAGGTTCGAAAAATGTTTACAACATAGTAGGAAAGAATGAGAAGGAAAATATAACCGTCTTAGTGACAGGAAATGCTGCAGGTGAACTTGCTCCGAGCTTTATACTTTTTTCGGGAAAACCATTGCCAAAAAATGCGGTAGAAAAGGCACCAGCGGAATTCGCTTTTGGATATAGCGAAAATGGATGGATGACTGCAAAAACTTTTTATGAATACATGGTTAATGTATTTGAGCCTTGGTTGACTAAGAAACAAATAAAACGTCCAATCGTTTTCTATTTTGATGGTGCTTTATCACATCTAACACTTCATCTTAGCAGATTTTGTTCGGAGCATGGAATTGTGCTTATAGTGTTACACCCAAATGCCACGCACATTATACAGCCCTTAGACGTATCTTTTTTTCGAACCTTCAAAGCTCAATGGCAAAAGATTTATAAAATGTTCTGTGATAGTTCTTCAAGCATAGGGATAAAGAAATACCAATTTGCTCCAATTTTAAAAAGAACACTCGATGCCATGGATACCAAGAAGCTCTTGGTAAATGGATTTAAAAAATGCGGTTTATGCCCATTTAACGTTAATGCTATCGATTTCACTAAGATTTTTAAACGAAATCAAGATCCACTAGACTCTGAAGTATCTGTCGAAAACTCTGAAATAATTCACAACTGCGTAGATCCGTTGCAAGTTTTAGAAAGTTTGCTGACCACAGATAAGCTAGACGCATTTCGGTTGAATGAAGATAATGTCTGGAGAGGATTACCAAAAGATGAGAGCCTTTTTGAATTATGGTATAATTTATCACATTCAGGTGTAGACATAGCTCTGTAACTATGTACATTACGTACATAGTAACTCTGCACATTATGAGGTAAATTCTACTTCTTTTTAGTCAATACTGCAGAATCGACATTCTAAGATCGCAATGTTTTACAAGATATTTTAAATACGAGTGATACAAAATCAATAGGGTCTGTAAAACAATTTTTATCTTGGCCAAATGATAATCAACTTAATCAAAATGACAAGCGAAGAAAATCTAAAGTAAAAATGCCATCTGTTGTTTCTGGAGCTGAGTGCAACAAATTGTGCAAACAAAAGAAGATGAAAAATTTGCAAAGACCGAAGAGTTAAAATTAAGAAAAAAAATTAAAATAGAAAAGAAAGAAGAAATGAAAATCAAAAAGGAATCTGACCGAATAAAAAAGGAAGAAGAGAGATTGCAAAAAGATCAATCAAAATTTGAAAAAGAACAGCAAAGTATTAAAGCAGCATCAAAGATTAAAAAATCTTGAAGAAAAAAAGAAAGCCACGGAAGAATTTTTATTAAAGAAAAAAGAAGAAGTTCAGATTAAAGAAAGTATTAAATCTTTGCAAAAGAGACAAGAGGAACTTCATTTAAAATGATATAAATATAAAAAACTTTAAAAGCCTTTGTTAATTTTGCGTTACAATATTGTAATTTTAAAAAATTGTTAATAAATTTATAAGTAAATATAACTTAAATATCCCAAAATATTTGCAAGTTTACTTAAAATAAAATCGCATTATTACCAGCGCAGTGATTGAACCACCGCAGTAGTTGGCACGCAGTAATTGGATCACTGCCATAATTGGCGCGCAGTAAATCATGCAAACCCGCAGTAATACCAAGTAATACGTATGTACATTGTACATAAAACATTTTTTTTTTTAATTCGCACTTTTCACGTAAATCTGATTTTTTTCAGGGTTTAACGACTGAATTATATTAATCAAATGACAAATATTGATTCACCAATTAATGCGTAACGAATGTCTCATTCAAACACTTGTTTTTTATTTTCAGTCGTCTTGATTTTTTTCCGCAGTAATTGGCACACTTACCCTAGTATGTAATTTTGACAATCCTGAATGAAAAGAATATAAAAGAGTTCAAGTGAATTCAAAAGTAGATTCTCAATGACTCAATCTGCAATCTTAAACATTCTGATTTATTTAAATGTGATGAATGCTAAAAAAAAAGTTCCGGGTAGAAAATATGAGACAATCATGTTTTTACCCTTTTTTATACAATAGTAGTACATATACATATATCGATAGTTTACCTTACTCGCTTTATAGATAAATATGAAGAATTAGTACATATAATTGTACATTATGCCTCGTTCGTTTCTTGCGTGCAAGCAAGATACCTTTTCGTTCACAGGTAGATCCAAATATTTTCACAATCAAATCGTATTGGCAATAAAATAAAGGTAATTAGCAAATGCCTAGAAAAAATGTGAAATTTTTCAGATAGGTGGAATGATGAATCCTTCGGGTGTGTGTAACAAAATTAGGATAGCTTATGCTTATCTTCAAGTTAAAATTCGAATTTTTTCTGTAAGTGGTACGTGTTTGCGACCAGCACATATACATTGCCACTTCAAAACATTATAATTGTTTTGATGCTGTTAAATGCACCGCAACCTTCGCTCTAAAATCGAAGGCATCTCCAGTCGTAAGAAGTTCTTGTCAAGGCGGACCCATTCCTTGCTAGATTATTTTCAACTTAGCTCCGACAACCAATTGTTAAAATTCATCTCAACGAAATCAGCACCTTAGGCTCGACTTTTGTTGTACAATCATTATTTTGATTGCATTCCAGTCTGTTAAAATATTAGAAAATTGTGCAATAAATCACAGATGTTTTGAACCTTCGGCCTTTTTTGGCGTTGGAGGAACGTTCGGAGCTATTGGTGGATTTCGATTGGGGTCAGCGTCTTCTTTTAACTTTGATGAAGACTGTGGGGAAGCGTAATTTTTTTCAGGAACACTAACATCTTCATCAAACTCTTCCTTTCCAAACTTCTTCTCCTTCGTTACAGGCGTGGCAGGAACAGTAGATTTGGAACCATCTATTATACTTTCTTCGGCTTTCGTTACCTCCTTGACTTCCTTGCTCTCCTTTTTTAACGCTTTTTGAATTTGATCTTCCACTTCCAAAACCTCTTCCTTTTCGATCAGGTCGATCAACTCATTCACCTGCTTTTTACTCAATTTAATGTCTTCTTTGCCAATCAGTTCAACCACCTATGAAAAAAATGGAGTTGTTAAAAGCTGCTAAAATTTAAGAAAAAATTTTACAAAATTTTATATACCTTTAAGACATCTTCTATTTTAATTGCACCATCCCTGTCATCGTCAATTTTCCCTAGAATTTCTGCAATTCGAGTTAATCGATGCTGATCAGGCACATTTTGGATCTGTTTGATGGCAGCAATGAGTTCGTCAATTTTAACCAATTCTTCCGCTGCTTTCGATTGAGATTTCTCTTCGGGAGTAAGCGCTTCAACTTTTTCTTTCATCTTTTTCTCGGATTGTTCAAGTTCCGCGAGGACTGAATCCATTTTGCTTATCATCTTATTCACTTTATTGAAAAGCCGTTTAGCTCCTTTCGATACTTTTATGGCCTGTATGTCGGCTTCTCCTATTGCCTTTGCCTTCATTTGATACAATTCTTGAATATCCTCTTGGTACTCCGCCATTTCTTCCTTAAGTTCCTTCAACTCCTCCTTCTCCACTATCATTTTCTTATCCTGCTGCAAAATTTAAGATTGGGTCATTACAAACATTTTTTATTTAAAAGTAGATAGAATTTTACTTAAAAACAAAACAAAACAAAAAACAAAAAACAAAAATGCAAAAAAAAAATAAAATCAAGAAGAAAAATTACTTTTCCAATAGAATCCAAAGCCTGTTCAATAGCTTTGACATCAGTGGTTGTAATTTCATCGGACTTAGTATCCGTCGCTAAGACAGTTGGTTGAGGTTCGCTCTCCTTCTGTTCCTTTTCTTTTTGCTCCTTTTCTTGTTGTTCTTCCCTTTCCTCCTCTATTCTCTTCTCTTCTAATTTTATGATTTCTATATTCGTTCGATGATCCAGTTTACCTTCTTTTTCTCCAATGGCTCCTTTGGTGCGCGCAACTACGTCATCAGGAAGAGCAGAAATGGTAGCTTTTAATTTATCTGACATTGGCGTAGCTTCTGGAACCATAAGAGCTCGTGAGAGAAGCAATAACGAAGGTGGTACTTTTTTCACTAAACTCAAGTCAAGCCACTGTGCAAGTTGCTCTCTTAGTTTATTCTCTGGCATTCCATAAGCTCGCATACCACGAGCTCTGCAAGCTTGTTGTAATTCTGCTCTGGTAAGACTTTCAACTCCCTCTTTTTCAATCAACTGTAAATTGTAGAAATAGTTTTTTTTACAAATATGTAGAAAAATAAATAATAGAATATACCACGGTAATTTTAGATATATTTTCACTGGGTTTTATGTAATTAACTTACTCTGTCATCAGCAGAGAGACTTCTAAGTCTCATCCTAAGAAGAAAACGTAGAAAGTTCGTGGTACCAAGAGTCTGTACATCTAAAACTCGACACAGGGCGATTAGCTGTTGTCGAGAAAGAGAATCTAGGGTAATTTCATCTTCAAACAATTTACTAAACTTAAGTATCTCCTCATTGGATGCAACCGAGCCAGTTGATCGAACTTTATAGAAAAATTCTGAAAATTCTTTAGCTTTCTCAGATCGATGATCAGACGACTGTACAGACATTTCATCCAGAGTTTTTTGCAAAAACTTTGCCATTTCTATTTTTACCTAAAATATCCATATTGTAATTAATATTTATATTCATTAAATAGGAATTTTTGTAACATGATTCTTCGTGGTAACTACCTTCAAGGCGTTTTTCAATTTATCCTCTTTGTCAGAGGCAGTTTGAAACGTGGATGGTAATAAGCCAGGAAAGAATTTTATGACTATTGGCAGCAAAAATTCCATGAATGGTACAATGATAAAGACCGAGAATGGTATCAGCCTAAACATATCGCCAGTCGTTTTCACGAGCTGAAAATTGGATAGCGCATTTCGTAAGAATTAAAACTTTTTTATAAGATTTTGCACAGGAAATAGTAATGATTTCTTTTATAAAATGTATTAAGTTTATAGTTAATACCCTGATAAATAAAAATGTAAATAAATGTCACATACCAATCTATGTTCCCTTCTACTCAATTCTTTTCCTTGAGCTATTCTCCAAATTAATTTCGCAGAAATTTTCATATCCAGGCCTAACAATCGAAAGCCGTGATAGTAGTGCAACATTTCTGCCTTGACTTTCTGCCATAAAGTTCGTTTTTCAGCCAAACTTTTCTCGGACGGTTTTGCCACGTTTTTCGCTGGAGCAGAAGCCAATTTTTCCTTTTCTTTTTCTTC
Source organism: Synergus coniferae (assembly GCA_032164275.1). Classification (NCBI taxonomy): domain Eukaryota; kingdom Metazoa; phylum Arthropoda; class Insecta; order Hymenoptera; family Cynipidae; genus Synergus; species Synergus coniferae. The sequence continues at coordinate 1,073,239 of JAUEJJ010000013.1, read as the reverse complement.
CTTCTCCTCCTTGATACTCTTGACGGTTTCCTCGATTTTTGAGGATGATTCCCGTTCTCTCCATGATGCTGTGGTGTGGAAATTATTAATTCGAAACTGTTTCACACTCGCTGCATAGGTTCCCATGAAAATTGGATTCGCTGAACTCGAAACAACTCTGGTCTCTCTAGTTCCAGTGTGCATCAGTGCCAAACTACCGAATCTCTGATTCTCAATGTACCACAGTTTTCGGCAACAGCATCCTATAAATTTATTTATACACAAGTGCTGACTAATCATTTCAGAAAAATGTAACCTCACTCTGATAATGTTTACAAGTTAAATTGAATTTATGCCAGATTAGCAGAAATAAATTTTACTAAGCAGCACACCAGAGAAGCACACTTTAAAAAAAGGGAAAATAAACAGACAAATTTACTCAAAGATTTTCAACTCTTTTAAAATATATAGAAACTTATTTTCTAGAAAATTTTGGAATGAAAATTTGATTAAAGGTCCAACAAAGTGTGAATGTTCTTTACATTAAAGTATGTAGAGAGTTATCTTTTCCGGCACAGATGTTGGATTTTAAATCATTATAGAGTTGCGTGATGTATAGACTTTGGAACTTAACCTTCATTTCTGTCAAAAGATACAGACTATCTAATGTAAAACGTGTTAGCGTACCCAGTTAAATGTGGTTAATAAGAGATTGAGTTGACACTTATAAATAGTTATTGTTCGATTTCAACAATATTTTTATATGTTATATAAACGAGGACTGGTAGCGTCGAGCGCGCACGTATATGTTGATAAGAAATAAGTTATATACTACCGACTTGGAGAAAAATGATATTTAGTACTTGAAGAATATTATGCAGAAATACATACGTCTCATAGCACCGAAGTGCAGGGCTGTTATTGGTTTTGTGTAAATTAAAAGATTCATTATGTTATTGGTCTCGTCCTTTTCGAATATTTTTATATAGCCGTCTTTCCTTGGAAAATATACCACAAGGCACAGCCATTACACATTTTACGATCACCGAGTCTGAAGTTAGTCGACAACGTGACGTGTATCAGCTGAGTGCAAGGTGACCAACGGTCTTTAATAAAACGTTATTTCGTTTTCTTTTAATTTTTGTAAAATTTAATTAAGAGAAAATAGATTTCCTTCGTATGACTTTAGGCTACGTTATGTAAGTGATTTCAAGAAATTTCAAGGGTTTTCAAAAGATTTCAAACGATATTAAAGGACTTGCAAATATTTTCATTTTAAAATTCCCGCTATATTTTGGCACGCCTGATTCAGATTTGTTTCGACCAATCAAATCGCGAATTCGTAGCAGCAAGTTGCAGCTTGCAGCTCCATTCACTCGATTTCATTGTTTTGTATTTGTGAGCAGTTCAAGGCAGATGTTCAAGAAAAAAATACAATAACATACGTCATGAATTGGTTTTGTTTGTAAATAATACATTTTTTATTCATTCAAGCGATGTCACGTTAATACTTGACCACGTGTAATCTCGAAAGAATACGTGAAATCCATCAATCTCATAATATTAACAAACATTGAATCTCGAAATGATGAGATCACAATGAACCACTGTTGCATCAAATCGTGCAACAAAGAACAAAGGGATGGGATGCAATATTGTCGTGAAAAAATGAAGTGTCTAAGTTAATTAGCCTCAAACTATTACTTTCTTATTAGAAAATAAACAACTCCCACGTGTTATTCAAGCCGAATTAAGGACAAATTCTCTGTAGAACAAATTCATGTATATATTAGAAAAAAATCGAATCACACCATCTCACAAATATATAAGACAAAACCGCGATTGGCATGCCATTTGAAAGCCTCTGACGTAGGCATGACGCAGCTTCAAGAAAGTGATGTTTATTTTCAAGTTTCCTGATTGTGTTGGTTCGTAAGTGGGTGAATTACAAGTTGTTCCAACTTGGATCTTGCATCGCGACTCCAAACGTCCTCGCAGGGTCATTGAGATTGCCGAGGTAACCTAGAGAAAGAAAAGGGAAAAACTATTGTTATTGTTGCGCGTGGGACAGAATTTCGAATTCTCCTGACGTGAGGTGGCACTCGAATCTCCGATTGGCCAAAACGGGCCTCAGTGTTGTTCATGTGACAGAGATTCTAAGTATTTTTCTCGCTATCTCGTTAAAGTAAAAAAAAAAATTTAACAACCAGTGGTTTCAGTGTTTTCAAATATTTCGGAGAGAGTTAACTACTGAGTATTTGACTTCAGTGCCAAGAAAAGTGCTAAATAAGTGATAAAGTGATAAAGTGATATCAGTGGTAGCCCTGTCAGGTCATATAGTGTATTTTGCTAATGAAAGTCATGGTCACCAGGAACACGAGTCGTAAAGCGGGCCATGTAACTCGATTCTGAAATCCATCTGACCTGAAGCTACAAAATCTCGGAACAAGTTGATACGCCCAGGATAAATGAATAACGAGTTTCTAATTTCTTTGTATTCGACTTTTTGGGCGTAAGCTGATTTTCGGAGATAATAGGGCATTTTTGATTTACCATAAACTAGTTTGCACTGTCATCGAGTGGTCGTTGTCCTCCTACGCAAATTTTCTTTGGCACACGCGTATCCAAGTGCTGTGCATGCGTTTCCTGCTTTTGATTTTCAAGTGGTTGTCAATATTGAGTGTCACTAGTAGCAGCACGCGCCATCGGGTTGCCCGTTGCAGGCAGATGGACCCTCCCAGCCCTCCCTACCATCATCCAGTTGCTTTGTTTACGTTTAGAATCGCCTGCAAGCAGCGCCTGCTACATGCTGGAATATGTCATAACAACAACAACAACTATATTGTCTAATGAGAAATGCAGTGAAAAAACGAAATCCCTCTTGTGAAAACATATACCCTTTCCCTACAATTCAACCTTGTTGAAAATCGATTCTCCTGAAAGTGTTCGACCTTCATGGTGACGAAAACGTGAATGAGTGGTGGGGAAACTCGTGGAAATTCGAGGTAAACAAAGAGACTAGAGACTCCGATGCTTTGAGATTAAAAGGTTAGTGTTATTACCAAATCTGTAGAGTATAGATATAGAGTATTGAATTAGAATGAATTTTCCTTGTTTCTCACCAGCCAGCAAGATTTCTTGAACGTTTTTATTTTTGGAGAATAGTTTTTAAGCTGCGAGCAGCTGTTTGCTGTTAGCACATGGCACAACGTGCTTGCCAGGAATCGTATAACTTATATTATTTTACTTATAAAACGGTTAAATTCATCTTTTTCGAAGTATTTGGCCTTAATGATTTGTTTGCTTGCTTATCATAGATCTAGAGATAGAAAGTTGTAAACAGTTCACTGTTAATATATACTTATCAAAATACCGTCAGTATTTCTTAATTATATTTTGAATTAAAGGTACAAAGAAACTTATTGTTTCATGCAGGCAAATTGACGTATTTGAGACTCTTCGAGAATTTAAGATTTACTTTATATGTAACCTTAAACGTATTTTCGGACAAAGGAGAAAAAGAACCGCACAAAGATATACAAGGAAGAAAAAAGAAACATGTGTCGAAAACAGTGAAAAAATCCGAAAAAATTACAGACTTAGATTTAAATTTTTAATTACAGAGATAAATATGTTTTTACTTAATTGAATTTCACATTTTGCATAAGTATAATCAGCAAGTATAGAAGCTAGTATTTTATTGATCGAATTCTTTGTCTGCTTCAAGAAAGGGACCACATCATTTTTCAATGTGTGGAATATAGTGTTAGGTTTTACAGTCTTTTCCCCTTACATCAGAATTAATAAATTGAGTACGTTTCTATATGTTGAGTTCAAAAGTTATATCTGCAAAATTGAATTAAGGATTAAGGAATTAAGGAAAGTTCAGTGTTTATTCGTATAAATACTCAATCATTTTTTCTCTTCTAGGTTTTTTTAATAACACAAGTTATTTGTGATCCCTTGAACAAATGGGGGACTCTGCATACCCTGACTTTTTTCTGGAGGTGGGAAGCAACGCAATGGACAGTATAGTGAAGCAAGAACCTCAAACGGAGATGGGGACATCGGCGTCCGTCCCCATCCCCGGTGGACATCGAGGTGTAAGAGGTGTTTATGACCAATTTTCACCTTCACCTCTAGCGATATCTTCGGTGTGGAGTGCAAGGCCAGACCAAATAGATTCACCTTTTAAGATGGATCCACTTCAATTAGACACATCGTTTAAAATGGACGATGACGATATCTTCCAAGTAGACAAAGCAGATCTCATACAGGGTCCAACGCTCGCCGAACTTAATGCCAATGATGATACGCTTCTGGGGGATTTAAATTTTGATGATCTTCTCTTGCCAGAAGAGAGGATTCAGTTCAGGATAGGAATCGAAAATGTGCCATCTACCAGTTCCTTGTACAGCAGCTGTGGTGCTGGCTTCGCTCCTAGTAGTTTCCCTCAATCAGCTCAGTCGTTTCGTAGCTGTCCACCTTATGTTAATACTTCGGGCTTCAATCTCAATGGTGGGATTGGTCTTATAGACAGCCTTGAAACTGTCAGTCCTCCTGCATTTCCAAGCCCTGGAACCAGCAATCTTGCGGGTGCGTAAAAATATCAGAATAAATACTAGTCTTTGACTGATTCAAAATAGTTTATCAATAAAAAGTAATATATGATGTTTTAAATACATTTTTTATATATCGATTCAGGAAGTTCCACGGCCAGTTCGTCAAATTCTCCACATACGGTAATTAAACCCATAGGACAGTCTACACTTCACGAACTGTTGATCAAAAAGGGTGATAATCCTCCAAGTAGTCCAATGTATAGTCAAATGGATTCTGTCGCTGGATCGTCTAGTAAAAGCAAAGTTTCGAGACTTTCAATGTCAGCACCAACACAGTCCATGGGTTTGGAACAAATCTGGGCTCGAAGGGAACCCAGACCTCATTTGCTGAGCACAGGAAGTACAGCAGGGTTAAGTTTAACTGAAGCCGGTTCAACGAGCAGTTTGAGTACAGGAGGTGCTCTAAGTCCTGATCCATTAGGACATCTCGATCCTCTTAGCCATGATGAAGGATACGAAGATAGTGACGATGACAGCGATCATTACGACGATTACAGCAGTGACAATGGTAATTATACTCTAATGTGAAATCGTCATTCTCCACTCTAAATTCAGTTCAGTTCACTCTAAGTTCAGTTCTATAATTTTTCGTGAGGAAACGCATCTTTCTCCCTCAAGTTTATTGAAAGAATAATCGATATTTTTTCAGGCACAGGTGGCAGTGATGGCGAGGATCAAGGTAGTATAGGTAGAAGTGGTGGAGGCAGCGAGGCGGCACGAGAAGCTGCTAGGCAAAAAAAGGAAAGATACTTCTGGCAGTACAACGTCCAAGCTAAAGGACCAAAAGGACAACGACTAGTCGCTAGAGCACGTTTGGAAGATCCTCATGTTTTAAACGAAGCCACAGATCCTGTTTTTAGTCCACATTGTGCACTCAGAGGTATCAAACACAGCGGAAAAGCAAGAAAAGGTGACGGAAACGATCTTACACCAAATCCACGAAAATTATACAGCATTGGTCGAGAGCTGGACAAACTTTCTCGCGTTATCAACGACATGACTCCTGTTTCCGAACTGCCATTTACTGCACGGCCTAAAACGAGGAAAGAGAAAAACAAATTGGCATCGCGAGCCTGTCGACTGAAGAAAAAAGCTCAACATGAAGCAAATAAAATTAAACTTCACGGCTTGGAACAAGAGCACAGTTGAGTGAACGATTTTTAATACTCCTAACTACTCTACTTTTTAAATACTTTTTTTTCAGAATCTTTTCAATTCATATGGGAATTTTTCATTCCAGGGCGGCTTATTCTCGGAATATCACAAATAAAGCAAACCTTGGCTGCAAAGCTGACTGAGTCGAATCCAGAAGTTCAGGAAGAGCTGACCCGTCAAATGGACAAGTACTGTAAATTGGCTACAAGTAAGTAATGATTTTTTGCAGAAAAAATATTAGTAATAGAATCTATTTTGTGTATGGCGTCTTTCGCTGTTTGTTTCAGAAGTACGGATAGCGAATCATTCTACAGATTTTGTGAATAAAGTGCTGGATAAAGTCAGATCTGGAGTACCTGATGGAGGCATTGATGAGTTTTAGTATATCTTTTTCGACGTAGTACTAACACACGTAGTGATGAAGAGCTGGCCATGCGTTTATACTGCGAATGCAGTCGTATTTTTAAGATAATCGACAGGTTGCAAAAAGTTACTATTTCCGGTAAGCCTTAATTATCTTCAACCTGAAATTTTTTTTTCTGTGATGGAATACGTGGTGAGTACATTAATTAGCACCATCAACAAGTACAATAGCTTAATTCTTTTTGTTAAAAAATATAAAAATTTTAAATATAAGAAATATATACTATTCTTAAGCGACATTGCGAAACTTGATAGTGATAGGTTTTATCCTAAAATATCCAGATTTTTACAAAAGTTTAAATCTCAAATCGGACATAACTTGAACAATGAAAATTTGATAAATTAACGAAAAAATATTATGTCAGAAGATTATTAAGTTAATTATTAAAATCCTTTCTATACTCTATAATTTAGAAAAAATAACCACTATAAGTAGAATTTAAAGTAATAAATATTTTAAAAACTATTTTTGTGGATTGCTTAAGATTCTGGCCAATACTTTTGGGTTGAATTTGGTTAAAGTTCACCATATGTTAATTTATTAATTAACGTTAACCATATTCATAGAATATAAAGATTTAGTTTAAATGCGCCCATGCTTGAAAGTAGCAGTCATTATTTTCTTCTTAATTTTGTCTAGAAATCTTTAAGTTTCTTTTAGCTAATTTTTATTAAATAATTCTTTCGTGTGTGAGCGAATATCAAAACTTAAAGCGCATGCTTTAAATAAAAGTGTGGTTCAAATAACTTTTTCATTTCCTTACAAGATGTGAATACAAAATTTCTTCTTGTGTCACGATTGTCATTATTTTTTTACTTTAATAATATTAAAATTTTACATATCAAGAATCGGAACCTTTTAACTTGAACCCGAATTTAAAGGGTTCAGTTTCGAAACTAAGAGTCTGATCTGAACCCTTTAAAACCTAAGGGTTTAGATTCTTGGTACGCATATATATTTAAACGAAAAGTATCTGCGCTCTATAAATTATAAATATTTCGCATTTCAGTTGATTTTTACGAACATATTTTATTTTTTCTCTGTAAAAAAAACGTCTGCCTTTCAAGTATGGAGTAGTGGCTGACTTGGTCTACCTCAGATGAAACGCTATACCTGTATAAAGAAAACGTTTGAACGAGAAATTTAACATAAATTTATAATATTACTATATAGAAATATATATACATATAAGAAATATATATTTTAGTGTAATATATTGGAGAATGTAGCTCTGGTAGCGATTCTCATTTAGAGTTTACATATGTCGCGTTTTAAATATATTTTATTAATATATTCCATACGTATATCTACGATAACGATATTTTTCATGCTCACAATAGTGCAGCTCGCGTCAATTGAAATTGCCTATGAATAATTACTGGAATCAAGGTAGAATTTAAGGATAATTTTTTATAGCGTAAATGATACTGCACAGGCGAGCTTCTTAAGCTTAAGAAAATTCTCTTTTAGGAAGAGAATTTTTTTTATCAGTCAACACTTATGTTATCAATAATTGACTAACCTTTTTTATTTGATTGAATAAGATTGTCTTACGAAGATACAAATATAACATAATCGTCGTTATAAGTTATTTTTATTATTGTTTTGTTGTTTGCTAGAAGTTATCATTCTTCAAATGAATGTTATATACAGAGAAACAATGTTTGATTGCATGATACATCCTAAATTGTAATCAAGATTATCGATCGTAATTTAGAATTTTGAGAATCCTTGTTAATAGCCATTTTGTTTTACTATGATATTAAAATCTATTTTTTACGATTGTCTGTTCAGTTGAACAGAATCAATACCTGAGCAGTATCTTTTACCGTGATACTAAAAACCGATATTGTAAAAATGTCAGTCGAATTTAATATTACCCAACCAAACATTTTTCAATTTATAAGAAATAACCCTTAACAATTATAAGGTATCATACTTTGATACTTATAAGGTATCAAAGAAAAAAAAAGAGAGTTAATATTGAAAGATTCTTTATCTTTTTTGTAAGAAAAATATTTCAATGATGAAAGTAGTTGACTAGTTTGTTTGGAAGTTTTATTTTTTTAATGATTATATTTTACACTGAAAGTGAGAATCGATGCAGGATTTCGAGCCAAAGCTTTTGTCGAAAAGTAAAAGAAAATTATAGATTTTTTTCTTTTTTATTCACATTGTATTCGTATGCTATACTATTATACGTGTATGACATTTTATAACATATGTACATGACTATTATAATAAAATTGTTTTTACGTTAAAAATCACATTAGGCAAACGCTATTTTCAATTACGCGGACTTCTACAAAAATGTTGTCTTTGTATCCGTAGGCTGAAAAAGAAACGGTGCTACGTATTCGGTTTTGTCACTCAATATCAGCAAAAACCGAATGCGACTTTGGTTTTGTGCAAATTAACTTTATGTGTAAGAATATTTCACGGCGAACTTTAATGAATTTGAATGGAAAAATCATTGTCAGTGTAGTTCTTTTAAGAATATATTTTTATGATAGGCTAGTATTTTAAGCAAAAAAAAATCGAGTCCTTTTTTCTAATTTTTAATTTCTGAAAAAAGGCTCAATCAATTATTTTTATTATTTGTTTAAAGTATTAAACTAATGCATGAAAAACATATTTTGAAAAGAATCAACTTTGTGTCATCCAAAATTATTTACAATGTGAAATATATTTGTGTTTTATCCTGACCTCGCTTTAATACTTTTTAACATTCTAAAGGAAAAAAACGTACAAATTAAGAATACCTTTCATTTTAATTACAAAAATACTATTTTGATCTGCACTTTAAACAAAATTTATATAAAATGATTAATGTAAGAAAATTTGGTGAATAGGTACAAGAAGAAAACAAGCCAAGACTTTATTTTATGAAAAATACAATACATTAATTATTATCTAAACAAAATTTTGAAAATTTTTTTTTTTCATTCTTTTTTCTTGTAACTAAAAATACTTTTTTTTACTTGATTTAAAAAAATACCTTATTGACCTTTCTCTTTCACAGAATTATTATTTTATGAAATGAAATTTATTAATTTTTTTCTTGAAATAATT
>JAUEJJ010000013.1:1052888-1063887 GCA_032164275.1 Synergus coniferae | reverse complement strand
GAGTATTCGTTGGTTGAATACATTACTTTTTAAAGTGAGACGTAAAACGGATTTTGCACATATTCTGAGTGACGAAGATACACTTAGAATTTTTAAAACAAAAACTTAAAGGTAATATTTTACAAGCAGTTTACCGAGAGGTATTTTACGTCTACTGCACATCGGTTATTCTAACTGATTAATTTTTTCCTAAAAGCTAGGATTCTAGTAATTTAAAAAAATCAGTTTTACTTCTCACCAATAATCTCTTCAACATTTAGTGCAAAGAAATACCCTGGATCCAGGAACTGAGATCACTAGTATCTTCGCAGCAAATGCTAAGTGGTTGTTTTTCGTTCTTTTTTCTAGATTCAAGGCATATCTGGGCAGCAGTTCTTCCCGTGAGATAGGCACCGTGAACTGTGCTGTAGAAAGAAGAATGAGTATGTTCGCCTGCAAATGCTACTTTTACTTTGGATTTATTCGGTTCGAGCAAAGGTTCAGCAAGACATTCAATGTCCGCCTGACTTGCTCCAATGGCCATAGAAGTATAGGAACCCCGGGTAAAAGGTTGCAAATGCCAGCTCGTTCTTATACATCCCTTCGGAACCGGGACAAATGGGTCGTTCAAAAAACGCCTTAAAATTGATGTACAAACTTCTGAGACTTCAGTTATGCTAAGCGTTTCCATGTATTCGGCGGCCTTGCCTGATATCCAGCCTAGAAGAAGAGTCTCGGAAATTTTGGTAAACGAATATATTTTTCGAAACCAGCTTTTACTGAGATCCTGTTTTTCCTCTTCCGAGAGACTCCTATCATCCCAGAGAAGCATTACCTCTGAAACTCCTGGATTGAGAAAAGGTCTCTCGTATTCGAGAAATATTTTGTTTACTGTACCGAACATTAGTCTTTCTATTGCTTGAATTTTGTGACTTGGTAATGGCGGGTCGAATATTTCTTGAGCTTTTTCTTTGAGAACGCCTAAAGGTAGTGTGCATATTAACTGCTCTGCTGTTATCTTTTTTCCATTATCACATTCAACTTCGACTAGGTCAAGACAGTTTTGGTCTTCCGTTTCACTTATCTCGGATTTTCGCCATCTGCAAAATTTTTTCAGATTGTATCTGACTGGATATTCAACATAAGAGAGGAAATATTATTTTTACAATTTAGACATAAAATCTTACCTAATTTTAGTAACTTGATGCCGTGAAAGAATTCGATCTCTTGGAATATGTTTAGCAACGGGTGCCAGAATAGAACTATAGCCACCTGGAAGACTAATGTTGCCCCCTTGTAATTCGGCATATGACCCCATTTCCAAAAGATCAACTTCTTCCATACTATCACAGCCAGTAATACAGGTTTCTCGCTTCAACAAACAATCGAATAATAATTGTCTAACTTTTCGGTTTTCCGGTGGTAGTGATGATAAGTAGAGATCAGCCTCTAGAGCAACATGAGCACCTACGCTATTAATTCCTTCTGGTGGGCTGTACGAACTCAAAAAGTACTCCTCGCAACGTCGTAAGAAGCAAACGTAGGCTTCATAAATTTCTTCTAATACAGGAAATGGTAGTTGCTTGCCATCTTCCATTGCTGCTACAACTTTATGAGGTTTTGGGACACTTATTATGTCGATAAGTCCATTTGCCATTGCTAATTCGAATATTGGATTTCCTAAGACTCCATGGATCCAATTGGCTCCCAATTCAACCTTCTCGTTTCCTATAAAGGTATTTTTAATTTTTTTCTAAACGCGTTCAGTTTTGAATATCAAGCAATAATTATGAAGAAAGTAATCAAGCCTTAGAAGATCATCAAATTTAGAGCGAACTGTGCTAATTTTTACTGTTTATAGCAATAGAGCAGACAGTTTTCATACAGTATGATTTAAATCTTATTTTAGAACAGTGTCTACAGAATTCGGCTATATTACATAATTTTATATGTACATTTGCCATTATTATTTTTAATTCCAAATAGAACATAGATTTTTGATTGTTATTCCAATGATTAGTATACAATAGGATAAACAATCTCTTTAGTATATATATAAATCTACCTAAACCTGTATTTAATATGACTTATGTCCTAAATTACTTTGATTTACTAAAGTGTATTTAAAAGTAGCTTCACAAAAGTTGAATTCATTGTATAAGAATCTTAAGAAGACTCAAGAAGAGACTATTTTTTACAATTATTTAACAACAAAGTACAGAATAGTGAAGGTTAATAAAAGTCTTAAACATAATGAAATCTACGTGATAAATAAAGACAAGTATACTGAAGATATAACAGAGAAAAATTGCCATACATGTTGCAAAAAAAATTAATCTGGCACTTTTCTGGAAAACTATTCTTACTCTCAATAAGAATTTAGTATACACTATACAGTATATCAGAGATGAAAATTTTGTACTATTAAATTATTATATTATTGACAGAGTTACCAATTTGTGTGGAAACGATTCGTCCACCAATGCGTCCTCTTGCCTCAAGTATTAAGAAATCTGGTTCAGAGTTTTTTAACAAATGATTAGAAGCTGACAAACCGGCCATTCCGGCCCCGATAATTAAAACTTTACATGTATTTCGATCATGAATATCGTGGACGTCTGTGGATGCCGCCATGTTTACTTTGGTTGTCAAGTCAAACGTCAAATCCGTCAAATTAACTTGGGTGGGGGAAATTTAAGATGTCTGCCCCATGACACAGACGACCACTCACCACAGGGCACAGACGACACAGTTCATGAATTCAACCATTTTTTTTCAAGCACAAGCTGCAAGCAGTAGTGATCAAAAATGTCAAAAATAAAACTTGTGTAATATAAATTTTATTGTAGTTAAATTATTTTCTTTGTGATAAACAGTGAGAATATGAGGAGTCTACAAAGACTATTCTAGGAAATAGGATGTAAATTTTGTACCATTGAATATATGCTTTAAAAACTTAACCTCTCAGGGAATCATAGATGTTTATATTTTTTTAAATTAAAACTGCAGTTTACAAAATAAAATCAAATAAAGTGATCATATTCGTTTTATTCAGTGGCTTTTGGTGCTTATTCTAAGTTTTTAGTGTTTGCAATTAAAAGTTCGTTTTTGAAAATGAAAGAGGTGTTAAATACACATCCTTCTTCGGGGTTTATTAATAATTTTACAAACAATAACGGAGACACTAGTGGTGCGAGCTCTAATACTGTTACAAATGGAGAAAATACGAGAAGATATGCTGTTTTAAGTACAGACTGGATTTCGGCAATTGGAGAAGAAGTAGGAATGCATCCTCTTCCTGATCCTCTTCTTCGGAGGCTGGCAGAAGATGCTTCCTATCGTTTACGAGAAGTTTTACATGTAAATATTTTATGCAAAATAGAATTTTTGCTATGAATTGCAATATTTTTAATTACTTAAATATTAGATATTCTAAATACGTATATTTATAAACTACAGAAATGTGTAACAAGACTGAGACACAGTAAACGAAGGCGATTAATGGCGAACGATGTAAATTCAGTGCTAACTGATTTATGTGATGCTGATCCAGTTTTCGGAGTGCCAGAACAAATGCCAGAATATCATAAGGAAGCGACAGTGTTTGTTCCTCACGAGCGATTTATAGATTTGGTGCAACAAGTAAATAATCCTCCAAAACTCAGTCAACTTACTCCTCCTATTCTACAAGGTGCATATTAATTTTATACTCTCTTTAAAGAATCTAATAAGTTGTCAGTATGAATTTAATTAAAAAAAAAAATAATAATTTCTTTTCATTTTTTAGAATTAGAAATCACTGATGCTCGACTAAAAGAAGCTCGTGATAATTACGCAAAGCGAGTATTAAAAACAATTTACAATGGCTCTCAAAAAACATTTCAGGTGAAATGGAAAAATTAAATTTCATGGAATTATATTAGTTGTGAAATAAATTAAATTTATATTCCTGAATTAAATAATTCTTGAAAAATAACGTTTCAGGTTCTCTTAAATGACTGTGCTACTAATCCTAGTTTGGGAGGCTTGGGAGTTATCGATAGATTGATGTCAATAGCAAGAGCAATGGTGATTACGAATAGTACTCATTATACACGTTTGTCTATGCGTACTTGTCAACTTATCATTGCAGTCGCTAGTAACAGTGAAGCCGTTTATCCTTACCATTTAATTTCGGTAATAGTTATACGTCCTTTGTTAAATATTCTTTTCATTATATCTGCAAAAATTTTTAATAGAAGTTAAGTATTGTTTATAAATCTAAATAGATGAATATAATTATTTCAGGTCGATAAGTTAACTGAATTGTTAATTGATCTACCTGAGGGATACATACACGCGAACATGGAAGTATTATTCAAAGACTGTGCTCTTAAATTGATGCTTCGCTGGCCATCTGCAGCAGATAAGTTAGTGCTTTTATTCAACGTAAACCATTTTATTATAAAAAAAAAATTATGCATTCGTATAATTAGTGTAATAATGCCATGTTGTTTCAGATTTATTTCAGTGTTAGAGAAAATTCTTCTCCAGGAAGTGAAGGATACTTTCGGATCCAGAAAGAAGAGACTTATGGCAATGGAGTTAATCGCAGGAGTTCAACCTTTATTATTCTTCCAGCAAGAAAGTAATTCTCCACTTTCCTTAGAAAAAGTTCTTCAATTCGCCTCACCTGGTTCGGTTTTGTGGTTACGAATCGCAGTAAGTACAGACAACATTTCTGTATGTAGTTTAATTTCTTATGATAATTTCCCATGTAAAAAATGAAAATATTAATTTTAGACTGCTGTTTGCGCTTTTGTAAAAACGGGTAATCAACCCTTAAACTATGCTGTGATTTCCGACCATTTTGGCGATTCGATTTTACCCTACTTGAGGATAAATATCAGAGATGAAAAGCCTCAAGAACATAAAGAAGAAACGGATCTTTCAGCTAGTGTAAAAAGTAAAATTAATTATGCTACAATTAATCCTACTAGAAATAACAGGCCTTATGCGGACAGTGACACAGTTTTTCCTAATTCAATATTGCAGGGCAGACAGGAAATTAGGTAAGATATTTTTACAAAATAATTTTTAAGATTTTATTTATCCATTTTCAATAAAAACGCGAAATATGTCTTAATTTAAACATTCTTCACATAAAAATCCATGCTATATCCTGTTATTTAGATTTGCGTTTGCTGGTGGACGACCCGTACCTCCGGATAATCTAAGACGACAAAATTTACGTGCAGATTATGAATATTTAAGAAGCGAAGTGCCTGCCACTGTTGCACTCGTGGCTTCCCGGAGACTACTTATATTTAAGAATAAACGAAAAAACTTTGCTGACGCCTACAATTTAAGAAACTTTAACTTTTGAGTTGAAATAGACTTAATATTTGATCATCTTTGGTGAATGAATTTTTAAAAATGTAATTAAATAGAACCTACATTCAACTTATAACAGTTAAAATTAAAAGTAATTATAAAAGTTTCAGTTTTTTCGTATTTTCAATTTGTAAAATTTATCTTTTTAAGTTGTTTTAGCTAGAGTTATTACTTAATTAAAATATAAGAAAGGTCTTTTCTCTTTCTAGACTTTTTTTCTTTACAATTCTTTTACGTTTTGAGCAAATTCTTTTCAGACATATCATGCTTCTTACGAATTAGAGACCCCGCGGAAATTCTGATCTTGGCAGTCGCTGAAAATTGGACAGACAAGTAAGTCAAGTGTGAAATCTGACGGGTACCTGTTAAGCATGAGTCGACAATATTTAAATGTTTACCAAGGAAAGGAAAGACAGACCTTTGTAACACGTTTTTCCATTTTGTTTTTCATAAAAATTACATTTTTAATTCTTGAACACTTCAGCGAAGCAAAATTAAAGGTAAATTTCTTAAAATTTATATTATATACTGTCTATTTACATTCAAAGTTATTTCGGTCTGATGAGACAAGTTATAAAGTTCGAGTTACTTTACCTACATTGAAATTTGAGACGAAGTGCGCAGGAATAATATTTCTTTGTTTTCCGGTTCTTGAAATAAAAAAAAATGTTAAGGAATTAAAATGGAAGTTCTTCTATCTTACACTTAAATTGGACGCATACAATGGAAATTGGGTAAATTTTACGAAGTATATACACAAGTATCTTTATTGAAATATAAATTGCAAAAACTTTGTAAACAGTCTTTAGATTTTTTAGGAAATGCATGACACGCACAATAGTGCAAAAGGCAAGCACAGAATGTTTCAACAATGCAAAAAATTATTAGCAATCTTATTTTGTTGCTAATATTTTTCGCCCATCTTCTCGAGGAATTTTTTGCAGTCTGCAATGGTTTTTTCCAAGCGTTCCCTCGTGGCCGAAGTTTGACGTTGTTCTAATTTTCTTTTCGACGACTCGATCATTGCTCGGCAGCCAGGAATGTTGCGGAAAATCTTTATATGCTTATCACCAGCTACAAGCAGATATTCGCCTGCTGCATCAAAAGCGAGACATGTGATTGGTCCTGAAATATAAATAATTCAATTATAATCAACGCTTCTGAAAATAACAAAATTTAAGTTTCGTTCCATTGCGTTACTTATAGAAAAGAAAAATGACCACTAAAAATATCGTCGATAGTTGTATCCAATGATCCATTTATGGTGATATAAAACGATAAAGATGATCCATGAGCAATCGCCAGAACTTCTCCATTAGGTGATAAGGCAAGAGTAGTAGGTATTGCAGGATCCCAACGTCCGCTGACGAGTAATCGTGGATCTTGGCCTTTTTCATATTCGACTAATATTCAAATTTTGAAAAAGGTCAGTAAGGATAATACAAAACTCGGACATGAAAATTGCTTTAATAAGCCGAATTACATACTCTTCGTGTCGTAAAATCGGTAAGTCCCATCCTTGGATACAGTGACCATGTGACTAGTATCGGCACTGAATCCAAAATCGTACACCCCGGATGAATGGCCAGCAAGATTGAAAGCTGTAGAAACCTGTTTGAATTCCCCTGACTTTGTAAATCCTACTTCCCACACTTTTGCGTCAGGTGTGAAGCCTGGAAGAGAATTATTTATTATTAAATTTAAATATTTACATATTGAATGAAATATTTCATTTTATATAATTCAACAAACATTACCTGAGGCTGCAACAAATCGTCCACAAGGAGAAATTCGAGCTCGGTGAGTTGTTCCAAGATAAGTATCCACATTTGCAAGGATTTGACCCTTCAGGTCCCAAACAACTAGATCATTTACTTTGCTGCAAGTTATAATGTAACGACCCGTGCAAGCAATATCCATCCCTACGACATCTTCTAAGTGGTGCTGAAATTTGAAACAATATTCTAAAATTCCAATAAAAATTAATCTTATACTCTTCAACCGGTACAAAAAAGATTAAATAGTTTTGAACTGAAAAACATTTTTAACGTACCAAATGTACACATAATAATTTAAAAAAAATAAATGATGGTTTTAATAAAAACTGCTCTTGAATATATTTACCTTTGGGAATTCCAAAGTTTTCATAGCTGAAGCGAGAGTTCCATCAGATTTTTTTGAAATTTTATAAACTTCAATTGCATTTCCCAGAGCTTTGTGAATCAAAAAAGCTTTTCCATCCGGTGACCATCGAACTAAGGTTGCATGATCGTATTCAATATTCACACGTAAGGACCTTTTATCCTTGGAAGAAAAATCTTTCGTACACCAGAGTAATACTGTCCTATCTGAAAGCAAAAGTAAAAGTTAGATAAAATATTACCTTTCATAAATACTGTTACCGCTTTTAAAAGAGTGTATAACTGTATACGAACATTTTATAACCAATTACAAAGATATTGAAAAAAAAAAAACATACAAATTTGGCTTACAAACAGTTAGTTCATATTATACGATGATTTTGAAGATAAAGCTTCAAATTTTAGACAAGATAGGTAAGTAAAAGAAGTCCATTTTGACTAAACAAAATTTTAGTTTATTTTCATTCGTTCTGATAATCTTCAAGTCCATTAGGGTCAAGGTGATGTAATAAAATACGGTCAAAAAGGTACAGTATACACTAAACACTAAACAATACATAATCTTTTTATCCACAGTTATATGTGATTCTTTCAATAAAAATTAAACGACGATTCTGAAATAGTAAATTATTAACAATAAATAATATCAGACGCAGTCATAATCCTCCTATTGTCACCTAGCTCTCTTAGGCGGGGGCATAAGATCAGAATCCTCATTACGAAACTGAAACTTCTTAATGAAATCTAGTAGCTTTTCTTTTGTTACTGGGTTGGCAATCGATTCACAAACGGCCTTGGCAGTATTATAAGAGTTGGGAAAGGACTTGTCCGTTCTCTCTCGCATAAATACCCACTGATTATTCTCAAAATTACATTCAATTATTTTGTTGTTTAATTCTCTCGTCTGTTTGTTAAGTTTCATCGTTGCGAAATGTACATCAACCGGTCCTCCAACGTAGAGATATCCTGCCTTCTTTGGCACGATACCCAGTCCAGATTCTGTGACTATCTTCAATTTAAAGTCAACGGAGTTCAACGATAAAGGTTTCCACTTCAGAACTTCCGGACATGGTCCATTTACATAGGGTTCCTTAGCGGGTTGAAATATAAGCCCGTCTGGTTCGTGGCTAAGCTGCTTCGCAAATTTTTCTCCTAGGATATTGCCAGTTTGATCCAGATCATAGAAATTTTTCCGCCTGATTGAAAAAGGCTCATGATCTCTGTTTAGTCTGCCCTCTTGAAAAGCTCTTCTGCGTCCATTTAGTATTTCATTCTCGATTATGTGGTAACGAACAGTATCGAATGGAAGTTTGCTGACGTCCTTGCCGTCATACATGATTACGTCGTAAGCTAAGTACCGAGGGTACTTTTTTCCATTCGATTTATCAATGTCTATCACCATCTCCTGTAAAATATGAACAATCATTATTACACAAATTTTGAACAAATAAATTGCTGGCAAGCTTTCTATGTGAGAAATTAGATAAAATGAAACTTACTCCATCGAGCAAGGTATCTTTGAGCACTCTTTGCCTGTCTCTTACATGAGGAAAACGCAGTCCAACTACTTCAAAAACACTATTGTCTCGATCAGCAAAGTAGACTTGACCGTCATCTTGTATCAGCATCATGTACCTAAACAAAAATAAATTGGTGAAATTAAGAGAATAATGAAACTAGTTGGAAGATATTTATTATATGTACTTCTGTTATATATTTCTAAAAAGCTGAGAAATTCATTTTACATATGTAACTTGATTGAACTATTTCGCTAGGAATAAGTTTCACGTTGTTTTATTCGTGTAGTGTGGCTCGCCTACTTTCTTTATTGGACTATCTATTCCAAAAGTATCAAGTCTTGACTTTCACTTTAAATAATTCGGTGAAATAAAAAACTGAAAAAATGTAAAGAAAAAAATCATCTTCAAGATTATCAAACTAGAAACATATATTGCTCAAATAAAAGCAGGTTTTCATTATGAGTAAAAGGTGTCTTTTACTTTAAAAGGTGTTTACTTGGTTCTTGGTAAATTATGTCTTTATCTTAGTTTTCTGTAATTACAAAAGAAAATATTCTGATTTTAATTAAAACTCAAAAGAAATCTTTTTTATGACAGAAATACATCATTTACAGATTTTTCTTAAAAGTCATCTAAAATTTAAAAAAATACAAGCATCTAAAAAGTTATTTTCAGACTTTTTCTACGTCCTACAAAGCAGTTTCAACTCACCTCGTTCCATCAGCTTTCCAAGACACCTTATACGGTTTTTTATGCAACAAAGAGATATTATCAACATCCATGGAAACAGGCTGGCAACCTGGGAATCCAGTTTTGGTCCAGCCACAGATATCCTGGATTCGTCTCTGTATTCCGCTCACAATTTGAGGATCCAAAAGTGGCGTGACGCCAGGAACACCAGCCATAAAAACAGGATTCTTATTATTATGCTCTCTTTTTCTCCTCCTCGGTGGAGCGTCTTTGCCATCTTTTTCTTTACTGGAACCTTCGTTTCTCTCGTCATCGTCATCATCATCAAAATTTGTTTCTAAACACCAAGCGGGCCTCGGAGGTGCTTGTGGAGCGTCTTCGATATCGTCGTATCTTTTATACAATTCTTGTATATAATCTGTTTTGTAAATACCCGGTGGTCTTGCCATTCTAAAATCAGCAAGGGCAGCGTCAACACTCATCGATAATTCTTCCACTAAATAACTAATAATAAGTAATCCTGTACGATTGAACCCATGAGTGCAATGAACTCCTATAATTTCCAATGGGTTATTCTGTATAAACTTTTTACAAAGCTGCACGAAAGTATTGGTCGTGGACAAATCTGGAGCTTCACCATGACCCTTGCAAGGTAATTTCACATAAGAACAACCATGTTCTTCAACTTCACTTCTGTCGTAAAACCTCGAAGTGTTGGTCAAGTCTATCCACAAGCCCATCTTCAGCCTTTGACTTTTCAACGAAGCAAATAACATTTTTACAGAAAATCGACATTCTTCCGGTACTTGGCTATCGAATTCGGAAGAGAGTGGAGTCTTGAAAGCATAAAACTTGTTTTGGATAATTTTAAGTGACTTTCGAGGGCAATGCAACCATCGGTCAGGAACTGGGCCTTTGCCTGTGCTCCGGTTTGACATTTTAAGTTCTTTAATAAAGCCAGGTCGAGCACTAATATAATGCACACACTTTAGAGGGTTGAATTTTGCACGATTTCCAAATTTAGTTAAATTTACAATGAGGAATTCGCTTTGTTCATTTCAGATTAGAGAACGAGACGAACATAACCTAATTTCGTGCATCAACTTCATCGACTGCATTAATTTTTAATAACACTTCGACGAGCGGTGAAATATCTTTTGATAAACCAGTATTCTGCACTAGTAGAGATCCTTTTGTTATCCAGAATTCACAAAAAACACGAATGCGAAAGCAGCAAAAGGAAAACACTGTTCTGGTACAACGCCTTAAACACTTTACACTTATGCTGACTTATGC
>JAUEJJ010000013.1:1031835-1048701 GCA_032164275.1 Synergus coniferae | reverse complement strand
AGAGTATTGGCCTACCGAAACCGCTGTCCCCTCTTTGCTCTTTGCTTATACCATCAATTTATAATGATGTCTTTAAATACGGATGATGTAACAAAAATTGATAATTAATGGATATCAATTGTATCGATAGTTTTTCATAAACAACTTGAATACATATATGTATGTATGTTTCCAAACGTTGTTTCTGAGACAATTGTATATCCCAAACATATATAAATTACCCCAAAGGTGCATGGATAAAAATTCTGTAGATGATGAAAATTATCTTTGGGTTATAGTGAGAATTCATTTGTAGTCATTTTTTTTTTAACAAATGATGATATAATAATTGACTGATCGATTTTTCACGAATTAATTAGATTTTTAGAGTTACTTTATTTTAATCCCTAGAGAACCTTCATTTCACACGTCCTACATTCTTTTTGCTCCATTGATTGCAAACCTTGAAATATGTCGTGCGACCTTTCCGTTTCTTTATTTTCGACGATATTTATGTACAAAAGTATACCTTGAATAAAATGACAAAGAAGATAAAAAGGCAATTGTCAGGCAATAAACAATAGCTGGCACGTGCCTCAAATAAATATGTAAATGAGAGGCAGATAACATGGTGCCCAATGCCCATTCTATTACATACATTCAATGCCAGAGACTAACTTTTAATATAATATGATATTAATTATTAATATAAATTTTCAAATGCACACGAAAATTTAATCACATTATCTTTCTCATGTCACGAAATGTGAGATTATGAAAAAATACGATGAAAAAAGAGAAATGACAAGCTTTTGCCACCTGTTAAAGAAGAATTTGAAGGCGTGCTTATAATAAGAAATATACATTTATCAGCATCGTGCTGTTTGAAAATATAACATCATAATATTTTGAAGCAAGTACAACGGACGTGTTTATCTAACGATAATTGTCGTATTCTAGGAGACAAAATGCAGAAACAAACAATAATAGACTGCTTTAGGTAAACAGTAAAAATACTATAGAAAATAATGTACTTAATGACTGATCTTGTGACACTTTTGAAGGGTGCAATCTGCATGTTGCATTTCGAAGATAATTTCATAATAAACTAGAATTTGATAAAACATCCGATAATTTTCGACTATAAACTACAATGTTATAACTTATGATACACCACAAACCGATAATAAACCACTGAACTGCAAAATACGTGTCGCTTTTGTGACCTTATTTTATTTTTACTTGTCGTTTTTTTTATTTGCTTGCGAAGGTGAAATTTTAGTGATGTATTGAATGAGGGCAGATGAGGGTATTGAATTTTTTTTTTTTTTTTTTTTTTTTTATAAATTATGGTCATTGAACGTAGGATATTGAATTTGAAATTAATAACCAAAAAAAAAAATAATGTCTAACTGTGAATGTCTTCATTCTGAAATTATGAATTACGTAGCGAAAGTTTAAATTTAGGAAAACTATAACTGAAATGTATATATATATATATATATACACAATGATAAAAGACAACAAAACGAGTCCTGCAAATGTGGAGATTTCTAGGGTGTCGTGATTAGCGAAGGAAGAGAAAGTTTGCCAACTCCTCCCCGCTATCTGCTTCAGGAAATGTCGAAGTACATTTATACATCTATGAGCGAAGAAAGAAAGTTGTTGCACTACCACTTCCAACGCTGATTTTCTCTCAGAAATCGTTATTCTTACAGAATTACAGTATAGCCACTCCTACTTTTATTCAGAACTATTCTGTCATTGAAAATATTTTTAATTTTCACTTCGAGTAGTTTAATTGCATAATTATGAGTATAGAATTTCAAACTCAAAAAAGTGTTTCTTAAAATAAAACCAATATACATATTTATATAATAATTCGATTTGGTATATGCGTTTTTGTTCAAAAATGTTCAACTATTAAGGCTTATAATTTGAAATCATGATTGTCAATTTAAAACTCTAACTATTAATATCTTAAAAACTTAAATAGACACCATTTTTTCATTTGAATGTCTTTTAAAGTTCTCAAGCCAAAGTCCTCTCGTAAGTAAGTTTGTAACCAGAATATCGTCCTTCATATAGCTGACCTCGGTCCACTGATTCTGAATAGTTGCATCCCCGGATTCTGCATTTGGAAATTTCTAGCTGATTATGAAAAATAGTATAACTGAATAATTGAATACATCTCTCGATATTTTTTTTCATTGCTAATCCGTTAATTGTTTTTGACTAAAATAATCTTTTCTAATCTTTTCAAAAACGAGTTCAAAAAGTAAGATATGAAAAATCATAGTTTTAATAGTAATTTGTAACCGAAAAGTGTCTTATTTTTAATAAAACGTTTTTAGGTATCGGATGTTTGTTTCCTTCTTGAAAGTTTATCAGTATTCTTGTGTGTAACCAAGCTTTAAAACGACATCTTTAATCAAGGACGTTGAAAGAGTTGATATGCAATGCTTACCGTGGTTTGATAGCGTCTATGACGTTTACAATATGATTTACAATTTAATTTTTCTCCCGCGACTCAATTAGAATTATAATTAAATCTTTATTTCCTGAGTCTTTACCGTTATTATACATAGCAATTAAATAAGGAAAAATGAAGGAGGAAAAATAAATGGACATTGAACTACTTTTCAGCAAGGTTCTAGGCAAATGTATTATTTGAATTATTTTTTACGTCAATAGTGAATATTTACTGCAAAAGTGAAACTTTTTCCATTGCTTGAACTTTGTAATTTGGTGCCGACTGTCACTTTACTTCTTGGAATAATTCCAAAGAAATCCTGTAATTTGACATTTGTCGTGTTCCGATAGAGCGATCGTTCAACTCGTTCAACCTTGTCTTAGAATCAAAAGATGTTGTACTAATTTACCGAAGTTGGGTTCGATGACCGTGCTATAGATTATAAATTCCACTTCATGGTTGCTGTGAAGGTCGAATTTAATAGGCTGAATATCCATGACCCATACAAAAATTTTGCAAGTTCAACAAACCTCTTCATTTCATCAGAGCCTTTTTCACAAGTTCAAAAAATAAAAACTCACGTTTAATAGTGTAGAAATAATTTTATTACGTAGAAAATGTATAATATAAAGGTCACTAAATAACCTAGACAACAAATTTCGAAACTTATCTCTAACTCTTTCAATATCGTCGAAGAAACCAGTTTTATCTATTATTCAGCATTCTCTATTCTCTAGTTCAAATCTACGGAACGCCACCCGTTATGTCTCAGCAAAAAATTGCAGAGCTCAGTATCCAGAAAATCTTTACAAGAAAAGTTATTACTTAGCCTAAAAGTCTTGAGCGATTTTTATCCTTTAGATATCGTGCTTTGCATTTATTAAATCTTAATCGGATTCAATTTGCAATGTAGGCAGTTTGTATATTGTCCGGAGGATTACATACTTATATATGGTATATATATATATATATAATATATATAATATATATATATATATATATATCAGATATATATTACAAAAAATATTCCTTCTGTAGACTGAGAAGTCTCGAAATTTCACACAGCCTTGTGTTGCTTTCGACCGCAAGAGTTTGCACGTAAAGCTCTCGGGCAATGCAATATCGACGACCAAGATGGAAGCCGATGTTGCCAAACGGACGAGAAATTTCAGTAACGAGTCTGAATGCTAAATCGAACGTCGCCGGTCTTTGAGAATTTCGCAATTCTTTCTCTCTCTAATGTCTGCCGAAGAATCGCTTTAGCGCAACCATTACGTAATTCTAATATACGCCCTAACTAATGTCACAACACTGCCATCATTTAGGAAAATTAGCATCTTTATAATTGGTTGATATCCACTTTTCAAAGCTGCGCTCTTTAGAGAAATGAAAAAAGGCTTGGACGAAATAGATGTCGCAGTCGCGTTGCTAAGTATAAAAATAGACTTTACATTAAACTGCATCAGTGAAGAAAAACTGAATAATGTCAGAGAAGTAAAAACTAAAATATTAGAAGACGAACTGATTTCCACCTGTTCCCATCAACGGTTAGCATCTTTTCTTATTTAGAAAACATGAGATTCGTTCAGGGTGGTCGCATATAAGCCATCGCACGGACACTCGGACAGCATCGCACGGTATAAAAAAATCGAAATTAAAGTTTCCTGCTTTCGGTACAGAGTCAATTAATAAATATCACTTGAAGATTTCATGTCGGAATCTATTAGCGATATTATTTTTAAAAAATAATGCGAAGGAGAAGAATTCCTTGGAATCATTACTAGTCCGGTAACGACACTTTATGCGAGTCATAATAATAAATACAATGTTACATAATACAAAAAATGATAAGTTTACAATGATTAGTATTACAATGAACGACCTCATGATAACTATTTACACGTGGAATCACACTGAAGATAAAATCACAAAAAGCGCTAACGCTCGCGCCAAAGCGGATACAAATACTGGTAATCTCGATAAATAAACCGTTTATACGGTCTAATAAATAAAAAGTCGGTAACGAGAAAGTTAGTATGTACATTTTCTGAGAAACACACTCATTTCAATTTTCGTTAGATTTTCTTTCTAGTTTTTATGTTTTTTAGAAATTACATACTTTTTATGTTTTTTTTTTAATACACGTTATAGCGCTTTACTTGAGTCTCTCTTCCGCGGACTGTTATTCAAGAATCCTCGAAAAACGATTGCCAACTATTTTCTCCCGAATTATACGTATTCTAGTTGTATACGTACGACGCAAAGACGCGGCAAAGAGATTTACGCACTAACCTATGTACGTATATGAATAAATGTAATGAGCTGATACATACGTATTATGTATTATTTACAGGTACGAAAAATTTATCGATGAAGCGACGATATGAGTGAATGAGCGAATAAGCAAGTGAAGCGAACCAAAATTCAACTTCGACGTGTCCTTCGCAGGTGGGTAATACATTAGACACATGCGAGTGCGAGGGTATGCGTACATGTAAACATATCACAGATTTCAATTGAACTGTACACTGTCAGGAATACAAACTTGGCAGGGGTTTCGATCCCTACTCTCTATGCCTTCCTTCCTTCCTTTTTTCCTCAAGTTTCGTTCTTTGTGCAGCAAAGTTACTAGAATTTGTGTGATACGAAATAGTAACTGAACTGTGGCTCTCTGTAAAAAAATAAAGCAAAAGAAGACATTTAGATATTGAGCAAATCACAAATCAAAGTTGATAATTGTTATGGTATGACTGATTATACAAGCAAAATAAAAGGGACATGGCATTCATTTCAGCTGGAAAGTGGACGTCAATATAAACTCGATTTCTTCATTTTACTTAACAAATATTATAATTAGTTATTTTTTCACTCTGTCGTGAAACTCATTCTTCAAATAGAAGTGTGCGAATAGAGCGAAAAACTGTCTATTTTTAGCATATTTTCCTACAGAGCGAAAAAATATCTAGTTATAATTTTGGTTGAGTAAAATGAAGAGATCTAATTTTACGGAAAATATTTTCATATGGGATTTTAATTATAATTTTAATGATTAATATATTTTAGTTATAACACTAATTTATTATTTAACTGCTTTGTCTTTTTTTATAAATGTGATGTCTGCTGAATAATCAGAAAAATTTTATTGGAAAAATTTGAAGTTAATTAATGATCTGAACGAATTTTTTTCTATAACGCTATTTAAGAAATAGAGAAAGTAACGTACTGACTGTGAACCCTATCTAACATTTAAAAAATTGTTTAAAATTTGCTAGGCTCAAAAACTGACATAAAAAAATCGAGGTCATTAACTGCCTTGAAACCTTCTCATAAACCAGTGAATAACCTTGAATAGTTTTACCGGTAACGGAATATGCTATTCAAAAAAGCGTATACTATCGCTAGCCGACCAAAAAAACTTTAATCTAAATAATAACGGTACGAAATTAAAATTAAAATCCAAAGTTTTCAACTATTGGTAACAACTTTAACATAAAATTATTGAAACATTCGAAAATCGAACATGCTTAAAGGAAAAAAGTCATTAACCAACTACAAATGTTGACGTATTTCTGTAATTAAACTGATTTTTAAAATTTCAAAAGATTTTAAATTGTTGAAAATTTATTTGAATTCTCACCTGTTTTTGGACAGTGCCACTGTTGATCTGGAACCCTCCTGCTTTAAAGGTATCATTTTCAGCAGCTTGCAGAGCATGAGTTCCACAGCCGTTCTGGCATCCTCAATGGAATCGTGAGTTCCATTCTGAATCTCCTGACCCAACTCCGTGTGTGCTAAAGTCCTAAGACTCTTCCGGTAAAGAGGTCCAAAAATATGTGGATACACAAAACTAGTATCAACAACCATTTTGTGAAAAATACGTAAAGCACGTAAATCATTCTCCAATCCGTGCCCAATCAGGATTGTCTCTGAATGAATTAACCTCAAAAGGTCATTTTGAACATCCTTCAAAGTCTTGGAAGCATTAGCCAGGTCCTTGGCAGTAATTCCGCTAAATCTCGTGTTGTAGTCTATCACTTCCGCCTCTGGTTTCACAAACTCGTTGTAGACTACAGTTCCGTTCAAATTGACAACAGATACCTTGGCGAGCTCGAGTCCGCGATTTGTGAAGCACATTTCGGCATCGAGACCATAAATACCGAAACACCCATTCTCAGGAACCTTGCCTAAAGGTCTCGTTGAAACGTAACCCTCAAGAGGTCCATTAACTCCCGGAACAATACCCGTCCAGACGTGCATCTTCGCTGTGGTACAACCCCAAATTCCATCGTACTGTCTTGCTTGACAGCACTCCCAGATACCATTCCGGCGTTTGCCCCAGTGGTACATACACTCCTGCTCTCCTAAGTACTCCCCATTTCTACTATCAAGGTCAAAATATAAGAAGCAACGCGCACACTTCCTTTGGACTCTATAGTCATCAAACTGACTTTCTCTCTTGGAGATTCCTGGACCTGGTAAAATGCATTCATTCTGGTAATCAGACGAGGAGGACGATTTACTGTTGTCACATTTATCACTGTCGGAGGAACTCTCCTGCTCCAAATCCGAATTCTCAACGGAGCTCCCGCTTCCGTTTCCACTGTCGGCCTCACTCTCGACTGCGTTTCGGGAACTCGGAGTACCTCCGGGTACAAACTCTCTGGCATTAACGTCCAAACGTTGGTTTCGGACGCGGTGGTTTGGGAGACCGTGATAACTGTTTATGAATGCACAAGTAGGTCTTTCTTTGCACTGGATAGGGTATCCCCCGTGCGATCTCTGCTCATCGCTGAGAGGGAAGAATACGCGCAACATATACTCGAGCGTAGAATCGTCCAAGTGTTTCAACTTCTCTCGTTGAATACTTTGATACTCTAATTTTTTAGAATTGCAATTATTCGTCGATGAATAATCTGCAAGGATGTTTTTCTTTTTTCCGGTGGTTTTTAATTTACCTTTCTCCACTTTGAATGGACAACGGACGTTGGCTTGCGTTTTCATTTTTACGGAACTTGAAGTTGCATTGCTAGCAGGCGCATCCTGAAAGTGACGATCATGTGTTTGTAGCCAGCAGTGTGGAGTTCGATTCAAAAGGGGCAAATCACTTTGGCTCTGTTTGCGATCCTCATCTTGTGCTCTCTGTTGATCTCGTGGGCCGCGGGTACGATTCTTTCGTTGACGGCGGCTCAAGGGTGTCCTGTCTTCCAGTTCCTTCGTCGGCAAGGACGGTGGGGAAGTTTCTCTCTTCTTGCTGCTGTTCACCAGGTCCAGGTCATCTTCTGGCATCAGGCTGCTATCTTTATATCACACACAAAACAGATGAGTTAACTCAACGATGTTTGTCTAAAACTCTAAGGGTACTACGATGATCACACCATGCGAATGCGTCGCTTTAATATGAGGGTTGACTTAATCAATCTGCGAATCAATACGCATGGGTGTCTATGAGTTATGGATCTTCAACACCAAGCTTTGTTAGTTATTATTACTATGCAAAAGCAATTTTCAATTGTACATTATGTAAAATGAGAATAATTTTTCGCTTTCTCAACACCTTCTTTCAGGAGGATTCAGCTTTAATTTACGAAGATATATATTATATGTATTTTCAAGTTCAGCAATTCCCTAGAACATAATTCAAGGTCTTTTCCAGGGTTTTCAATAATTGCATTTTTACTAGCTAAATACTTTTAATGAAATCGGCGAATTTATTTTCATGAAATCATGAATAAAAAAGTTCCTTTATACTATTTCAAATTGGAAGCCTTAATAATTGAACAAATTGTGTAATTAGAAATGGTTCAAGTTTTATATTACTGAACTCTTATAAACATTGCTTATTTAAAATATCCCAGACAATATAATTAAATTATAATTCAAGCCAGTAGCAGTTACTGACATTATTCAGGTGATGCAATGAATTAAGTTTGCTCCGTGATTTAGTGACGCACTGATAATAAATATCGAATGTGTATGACGTCTTAAAAGCGTCATGATTATCATTAGAAAGATTCTGCATCATCATTGATCAATGTTTAAATTTTTCATAATAGGGAGAGAAAAATAGAGTAAGAGAGAGAGAGAGAGAGATAAAGCTGATATAAATTGCGATCGCACTGAAAATTGTGGAATATGTGAAAAGTTTCATCTTGCTAGCTATTCGTGAGTTTATCTCGGTTTATACGCATTATAGATTCGATGATCATCAAAAGTCAAAGGTGTCATAACCAACACTAAGACAACAATTCAAGTTAAGTTTGTGAATCCGAAGTCTGTCGCTTACTTAGTCACAGGGAGAGAAACTGGCTTCTTTGAAAGAGCCTATGATGATTTCATAATGACTCAACGGTACTCAACTAAATGGTACGAAGGAAGATATTGTCTCCCGTTTCTATGCTCCCGTTACATGAACTGTACAAGTCTTTATACAAATTTCTATCAAACCTAGAGTTTATCTATCAAGAAATAAAAAGACAAAAAATAAAAAAAAGACATGTTAAAATTGATTACCACATTTAAGCATAAATTTCATAATTTTCTTTTTCGCTTGATTTTAATTAGTTTTACGTAATACATTCGGATAGGTCGCGTTACTTTATTATAGAAAAGAATTATTTATTTTTAAAACAAGGACAGCTTTCAGATTCCAATATGGTAAAGTTCAAAAGTTTATTTAAGTTTCATTTTATTATTATGAAACTTATTATATTATATTATATATAATATATATATATTATATTATATTATTATTTATCGTTTATAATATGCGTGTCTATTTTTATAGGCAATGAGAAAATTATGCGACTTTTACTAGAAACTTTTTCGTTAAAAAAAATGATAATTTTTGGTTAAGATAATCGAATATGGCAATGATAAATCATAATCTGGAGTGCATTGATGGGTTAACTAATAACAAGGCAAGATCGTGGAAGAAAAGTAAATTTGTTTATACGTATTGCTAAGATAACGGAATCTGGATAAGAGTCACATAGTGACCCACTCTCAATTCCCCTTTTCACACGTCACGAAAGAATGTATTCCTATATATGTTCACGATTCTCCCAGCGGTTCTGAATCATTTTTTTATTTTATTTTATAAAACCATCACGATAAATTCTTTGATTAAAAAAAAAAAAATAGGGTTTTATTTTTTTCTCGCTTATCGCAAGGCGAAACGATTTTTCTCATTTGAATTGAAAATTGGAAGCTAAATAATAAAGACAAGAGAATAACTTTCTTTTGCTAACCACGAGAGAAAGTGAAAGTGCAAAAGCGACATGTAGGTTAAATTAATTGTACTTCAAGCTCCAATGCTGCTTTATCCATTTATCACTTTTCAAAAAGAAGTTTGCGTGGAGAGGGAAACAATATCTCTTTCAAATATTCGTTGAGTAAAATGGAGCCATTGAATTTTAAGGATAGAACTGATAGAACTTGAACCAAACACCTTTAAACTTTTATTTTCGATTAAATTGCACTAGATTGAAATATGCTTAAGATTTTTAGTTTTCTAATTTCAATCGTTTAAAAGTACAATTACAAATTATTTAAAATTGAAAGTGTTCAAAATTGACCTAGAATATCGTCAAACTCTTCAACAAAACCCAGTGGGCAAACGATTTAGAAACGTTTTTGCAACATTTGGTATTGCTTGCCAACTGAGAATTGCTGGCATTAGTAAAGAATCAAAAAGATTAAAATTTGGTCTTACCTTCTGCGCAGCTAGCAAGGAATTTTCCGGTGCTTGAGAAACTCATGTCAAGAACAGGAGAAGTATGCCCTTTCAATGCTCCAGCCACCCAGGGATGATTAAACTCCTGTTGAGCTTCTCGTCTCTTCTTCTTGGCACGTTTGCTGTTAGTTCCGGTGGTATTGGCACCAGATCCAGATCCACTATTTGCAGAATCCTGCTCTTCGGTGGTGGATTTGCCAACGTCCTTCTGGTCACTCTCTAATCACAAAATATTTAATCACCTTTGATTTTAATCACTGCTGATAGAATTCAAAGAAATGGAAAATAACTTTCAAAGTCCTGCATAGACCTTTACTCTGCGAGAAATTGCAGGTAACTGAAACTGTCCCTTTAGATCCTTTTCCCTTTATACCTAAAATTTACCAGGGATCTTTTTTTCCCCCACTTCTGGGCTATAAAATTTGGTTGGCTTTGTAATAAAATAAAGTTCTTCGGTTGAATCAGCAAGAAGTTTTTTTGATTCAGCTAAATATTTTTCTGAATATAATCATATCATAAGGCATAAAAAATGTTAGACAAGCATATTAGTCGCTAATGTACATAAAAAAAACTAAAAGAGGTATATTAAGCTGGCTCAACACTATTGCCATTTTGAAATTAAACTTATATCATAATTTGGGACTAATTTAGGCCCTTATTTCGAAATTTTTGGCTCCACATTTTTTTGGAAAAAATTGCGTTTGTGCTAGCTTAACATTAAGTTAGCACCACATGCTGTAAAACACGTTAAAAAATTAACTTAACAGATTTATGCTAACACTATAATTTTAGGCTCTTTAAGGGCTCTCGAAATATCAGGGCCTAATTAAAAAAATTGTTTAAAAATTTCTCAAAAAATTAATTTCATCAATTTGTTTTCCCTACAAGAATTTAAGGCTCATTAAGGTGCTCCTAATATATTAAGATCAGGAAGTCGTCCGATTTACTTAATATGTTCTTAATATTAAGCTGGCACCACTACATCTGTTAATAAAAAAAAAGCAGTGGAAAAATCGGACGACTTTTGGATTTCAACATTTTAGGAGCCTTTAATGAGCCTTAAATTCTTGTGGGGAAAACGAATGTAAATATAATTTTAATCTCAAAATGACAATTGACATTTGTGTTGAGCCGGCTTAATATACCTATTTGACTTCAGGAATGAATAAAAGGGACGTCACTAAAGCCACTTTCTATATATATCCGCCCATGCTATAAACCTTAATTGAGCTGTTACCGAGGCCGACTCTGAGGGATTAGTGAAACAGATCTTTTCAATGTAGTTTAGTTAATTTGTTATAATGCTTTACCCTGACCACTGACCATAAATCATTACATTGTTCTGTAGGATCCCTTTCCTTTTGAATAAAATCATCTACATTTCTTCCAAAATAGTAATTCAGGTAAAGAAAATTGCCAGTTTTTTATAATCTAGAGAAATTTTAATGTTTAGTAGATGTTAAGGAAATTGTAGTTGAAAATGACAATTCCTTGTTTTAAAAAAAGCAAAAAAATAAAGTAAAGTAATGAATATTAATTTAAACAGTCTGATTATTTATTGCTCTAGATTTTAGAATACACCTTATCACAAGCGTTTTTTCTTTGCGTCAGCTTCTCACTTGTATCTATTGGCTCCACAAATAAAGAAATTAATAAACAATATTATGTTAAGATTAAAGTAAGAAAAAAAAATTAAAATAAAACCTTTGAAGGGTAGTAGTTGCTATGTGACGCGCCTCAGCGTCGCTCTTTGCTACGGACACGTGTATCACGCTAGCAAAGTACACGTGTTCGTTCTTATGGCTACGTCCGTTCACTTATAAGATATAAATATACTCCCGGCGTTTATTTATAACCCAGATGAATGTGAGGGTTTTCGCAAAGTCCCTGCACAACCGGTGCATCGAACGGAGTTGTCTTTACACTATCCGCAAGAATTCACTGCCATGGCAAAGGGAACGACAACTGTCTCAATGTGAAGCGACCTGTGACGAACGTGTTCCGCTTAAAATAGCATGAAACCCTGGGGGACATTATGTTTTGCTTTTTCCCATGAAACACATTTGTTTCACGAAGCATGCGAATACACAAAAGAAAATGACTCTTTGCAATCGCTCTATATATTTTTTTTTACAAAACTCGAATTTCGAATTCGCCATTCCAGGCCTTTTCTAGGCCAATTTTTTACCGTTCCTTTAAGGATGTATGTAATTAATTTTAAATGAACAACTAGTGAAAGGAGTTACATAAGAAAAAAACTTCTCTTCCTGTTCAAATTTTAACATCGGCATTTCATTTTTCACAGACTATTTCACAACTCTAACGTAACTTCCAAAGAAGCCGGAGAAATCGTTTTTATCAAGCAGAAATGAAGGTTATCCCTCCCCCTCCTTCTTTATCACCTTGTACCAGTTTCGCGAAATTTGTTTATTTCAACTATTGTCCCAGGCAGTTATTTTTTAAATTTGAATTTTAAATAAAAAGTACCAATTCATAATTTTTTTTTTTCACAAAGTGAATGAAATACATTTTCTTACTTGCGTTTCATAAATATAATTTGTCAGTGGCCTATTGAAGACGAGCATAAAGCTCATAAAATTATACAATAAATGTCATAAAACAACGTTCTCACTGTACATTGTATTGCCGTAGGTTGAGAAATTTGGTGCTATTCTTATCTTAACTGAAACGGTTGTTATGCGCTATTGACACTGTGGACAAGTTACTCAGGAAATTTTTTACAATTTAAGAAATTATTGATAGCGCGTTTAATTCCAAATCAGTAGACGCATGTTTGATAAAGACTACTAACAAATTTTTGTGACTACATATATATCAATAGGTTGCAGTTAATTAAACTGCTGGAATTTTTTGGAAATTCCTTAGACATTAAAATCTCGCGAAATTTTTTTGAAAAACAGCTTCAAAATTCTTTTGAAATCCATGAAATCACTTACAAGCCTTCAAAATCTAGATTACAAATTATTTCAAAATAGAAAGCGTTTGTAAATTTGTCTAAAAGCAAAATGTTTTTCATTCATTTTTCAAGGTTCTCCAGAATGTTTTGAAAAGCTTCACAACTTTTATGCGGAATTTTCCGCCTCTGTAGTATAGCAACCCTGAATTCGATAATCGATTCTAAATTTCCACAATTATTCAGGATTTAAATTTTACAGGGGTTCAAGGACCCTTTAACTAACATCATCGAAGTTCAGCTTGAGAAAAGCGATCTATCAAGTTTATCTTCCATGGCAATGCTCGGAAACAGCGGCAAAAGCGAACGCGTGTTCGTTAAAAACCACGTGTCGATCGTCTATCGTTAATGACAGTCTTCTCGAAATAAAAATGATCAATTTCACTTTCCGATTTGATTATAATTTAAATTAATTTGCAACGTTAATAAATAACACTTTCTCTCAAAATAAGTCATATATGAACTTGCGATTAGAGAGGTTCAGTTTTCTCAGAAAAGAACCGGTATATCGGTACAAGCACTTTTACCAATAAACTGCCTTTTGATACAGGTTCTACGAATGAAATAATAAGAAATAAATGAATAAACAATGAGTAAAACAAGAGAAATCGATTCTGGTTTCTCAGAATACTATATATGTATAAAACAATGAGTGAAAAATCTACTTTTTGTCTTAATTAGAAATCCTAACTTGAGTATTGAAACACTTAACTTTGTGTAAAATACTAAAATGTACGACCCTTATTTATTTTTTGTGAATTATTACTGATATAAATGAGAAGCTAGACTAATTTGATTTGGAATATTCTAAATTCATCGAAAGAATATCTTTGAAATAATTTGAGTAGAGATGTGGTGTGAGAAAACTATTTAAGAGTTGACAACGTGATTATCGCTTACTTTTGGTGGTACTGATATTCTTGTTTGGTCGACCAAGTTTA
The DNA here is from genome assembly GCA_032164275.1 of Synergus coniferae. Classification (NCBI taxonomy): domain Eukaryota; kingdom Metazoa; phylum Arthropoda; class Insecta; order Hymenoptera; family Cynipidae; genus Synergus; species Synergus coniferae. Next base: position 1,034,602 of record JAUEJJ010000013.1, on the reverse strand, counting down.
ATGACGATATAGCCAAGAGCAAAGAAAATTCCTCCAAGTACAAGGGATCCCAGAATCACCACGAGGACGGGTGGTCGGAGGCCGAGCAAGTTTTCAGATTCGACGACGTTCATTTTTGCTATCACTGTATCACCGCTCTCACAAAAAGATCCACTGTCTCGATTATTCGAAAAACCGGGTAAATCACGCGAAAGGTCACACTCGGGTTTTCCAAACACTGCACCGCACTTGACCGAATGATCACACTGCACGGACTGCACCAGTGGCAACTTGGCAAGTACAAGTACAACTAGGTACAAACCGAATACATACATATACAACGAGAGGAGAGACGAGAGTTCTCTGGAGTCTGATACTCTGATGTCTGATGTCTGATCGTCACAATCTCCCAATTCCCTTCCCAATACTCCGGCAGACTCCCAAACCCAATCCAATTCCCGTAGAGAGCGTCAACTTAAACTGTAAACTCTCTAGATAGCGAACTGCAGTGCACACACGAAGTAATCAAATTTCACAGAAGAGGTCGTGCTCGTGGCCGGCATTTCGCGGGATTAATATGAAATCCAAGAAATCGTCTCTGATGAATCTGATGATGTTGCCTTCGCAAAGAACGTGATGAGTCAAGCACACGCTGAAAATTTCGCACAAACTCCCTGAACATTCTCTTGCTGGAAAATCGTCGTCCTCCCTTCTTAAATTTAATTTTCTTTTTTCGTTCAGAGGCGCCTTTCTCCTTTACTTCTGATTTCTTCCTGATAGAGTTGTGCCGCAAATTTTAATGATGAGTCGCGAATTCGATCAACGTTACTGAGTAAAATCCCTTATTATTATTACCTAATTAATTCGGATCATCCGAAAACCCATGTGACGATTTCGTAGAATCGAATAATGAAAATCTGTTAATATTGTACTCAGGTTCACTATATTTTCTCTTAACTCGTATTTTAATTGAAGAGCAGAACGTGTCTCTCATGACGCGAGTCTCTGCGACTTGCGAGTCAGCCTGTAGCCAGCGAGTCTCTCACGACTCTCGAACTCGAGCGCGTCCGCGTCGAGTGAGTGTGTCGAGAAAAGAGTATATACGTCATATACGTGTGTCCTCAGTTGACTCAGTTCCTCATTTCCTATTCCTCCTCACTTCACTCCTGCCTATCATATCGACAACGACAACAGCTGTTTCCCTCTCCATATTCAACCCCTACTTTAAAGAACAGGATTCCCCAATCCCCACTCTTGATAAGAGCCAATATTCCCTCAGTGCGCGGTAGACAAGATATTTTTTCGCTCTGTAATAGAGCTACTCACACAAGAGTAAATTTTGTTGTAGGTAAAATTAAAATGTTGTTTAATTTACCTTGATTTAGGAGTAAAATATTACTCGAATGTAGAGTATTAGTCTAGTGTACTTCGAAAAGAAGGTTGAAAGGATATAAATTTTATCGACTTAACAAAATGTCAGAGTTCAAGTTCGAATTGTACACATTTATACACACTTCAAATATAAAACACTGTGCATACAAAATGCAATTTTGAACATTTCAAACTCTTCGTTTTACGCAAAAATATTTAAAATAAACATTTTTTTGCTCTATAGATATACTTCTATTTGGAAAAGAGTTCACCTACGAGTATTATACAGACCTATACTCTACAGACGTATACAGCCCTTAAGTAGAAACTGATGTCTTATCCAGGGTATGAAGCACTCTTTAAATCTGGTGTACAGACAATTTAAAGAGGTTTAAAATATTTCAAGAGATTTTAAGAATTTTTCTTACGATTTTAGTAAAAAGAGTTTTAGGAATTTCCTCAAGAATTTCCCAAAAGGAAACTTCCTCATGTAAATCAAAACACTCTTAAGTACATATATTATTTCCTCGAGGACAATCTTGTTAGTTATCTTTGCATCCAATAAAATAATTTTTCCATAAGGGTGTATTCAATAAAGAGCACATAATAAGGAAACATCTCTCAGGAATTTCGGTAAAAACAAGTTTTGCTCTGTATTTGCAACATACTTCTGAAATTCGAAAGAATTTAAAGATATTAGAAAAGATATTCAAGACAGCATTTCAGCTGAAGAAAAAACTCAAGTTTGTACCTAATCGGGATTTTTTGTTAGATATTTCTATTTACTTCGAGATTAAAGTTACCCAAACCGAGAACTTATATATTAAGAATTCAATGTTTTAAGATATCAAAAATTAGTAAATATGTATGTAATTTCAAACAGAAGTAATATAAGAGGAGTTGAAAAGAGCAATAACCCTTTTAAAAAGATAAGAAATCTAAATTAATGTACAAATATTGAACAGCATATTTCAGACTTAACATATTTTTAAATATTGAGAACACAATATGTCCAGATTAGAAAATAAGAAATTATCTAAGACTTGAAACATTTTTTCGTACGATAAATTTATTAAGTGCAATCATAGTGACGTCAAAAACGATGTTCGATAATTTGAAGATTGTTTGGAATAATTATTTTAAAAATTCATCACATTTATAACAGATAAATTAAAACATCGCACCGTGCATCGCACGAACGTGGTTTTCGTGCTATACATACTATAATATGTAGGTATACGTATACCAATAAAAAATATGACACGAATAATGCGGTGGTCAGATAACAAAAAAATTATTGACAACCGAGCAAACGATCAACGTGCCGTATCACCAGCCTTGATATTAACGATATTATTATGAAATCGGTAATTGCCCAAGATGCAAAGAGATCTAAAAAATCCCTCGGAAGAGGCTT
>JAUEJJ010000013.1:1013031-1025653 GCA_032164275.1 Synergus coniferae | reverse complement strand
CATTCAAATGCCGTTGAATGGCATTTGACTTATTTGGTAATTCAACAGCATTAAATATGGCATTGATGGTTTCATTCCATACCTCTGCTCATAGAATTAAGGCATATTCAATGGCATTCAATCAATGCGGCATGATAAAGAAGCCACTTTAGTGCCGTATTTTTTTGTGGATTCAAAATGATACAAACGAAAACTGTCGAATGCCAAGAAGAGTATTCGGACAAAAACGGAATTTGTTTGGATTCATAAGCATTAAAGTGTACAATTTTTTCAATGCCATATAATCCACTTAAATGCTATCCTTTTTACAGGGTAGTTTATTAAACTTTCTTGAGTTGATAAATGTCTAATACAACGTTCTATTTAGTTAGTTATTGCATCTTTGGAAAATTAACATGGGCAAAGGACCTATTTGAGCATTTCGAATCAATTTTCAATCGTGAGATTTCCATATGTTGGTCCGTATGGAAAGATCATAATAATTTAGTATCCAAAATGGATAATTCCTATTTTTATTCTTATATGAAAGGATATTATAAAAAAATAATAACTTCAGTCTTTAATCGCTCGTACGTGGCTGAGACATAATATCTCTATGGGCTGAGACTGTTCATGTGTTGAAGATGCACATATAGTGCAAACACGTAGGTGGATTCTTCACAGGTCTTGGACCTTGGACCCTGTGGCTATACTCAGCTATACCAAAGATATATTATGATATATACTTAAGAATTAAGAAGAAGAAGGTCTTGGAAACGTCATGTCACGTGGATTGAAGGGAAAATGTATTCTTGAAATTTTACAGGGCCATGGATGCATTTGTGTCCATTCACAAATGAAGACCTGTACAAAGAAATTTCTGAACTGATTCGAAGATAAAAATCTACTTATTCTTAGCTCGATATTAATAAAAGAAAATGTGACACAGCACTTTTTAGCGTAAAATATCTTAATTTGAATTTTAAAAAAAGGAAATTTAAATTAAGTTACTTTCCCTACTAGAAGAATTATATATAATAATAATAATAATGATAATAATATAATAATAATAATCATATAATCCTTAACCGATAATTGTAGCAATAAATTATATTTGGGACAAGATTTGACATTTTTTTAATTACTTGTATTTCTTTATGTCTACTTGTGATTTTTTTTGTTTCAGGATTTATTAACTATTTTTTTTTTCAAATAGAAAATTATCCCGTTGGTGAAATTTTCTGCTTTAAAGTGACTTTTAGTACTCTTTTAATTAAAGATTTCATCATCCTGATACAGGAACACATGTATAGTTTTTTTCGACATTTAATTATTTATATACCTGAAAATGGGAACGTTCATGTACGTTTTTCATGAATATTAATTAATATTAAAAAAAAAAGAGGAATATTCTCTAATATTAAAGAAATAACAACGACAGAAATATAGATCCACTTTATATGACAAAAATGAATATGATAAATTTACAGGAATTATGGACATTGGGAGAAATTAAGATACAATATTCAACAGTTTTCCTGAACAATGAACACTTCCTTGTGTAATAAACCTACATTGATTATCTTTGAATCTTCAAAGAAGATGTAAATATTATGTGGCAGCTAGCATGTGAAGAATGGCATCAAGAATCTAGCATTGCAAAGTAATAAATAGTTAATAACTTTAAATTTATTTAGATTTCTTAAACGATTTTCATTTTTCTCTTTTTAAATACTTTCTCACTATTAATAAATATGTATAAATTTAAATACAAATTGACCAAGAAGAAGTAAACAGTACTACAGTTTAACTGTAATTAGAATTTTAAAATACATATCTCACTTTTCAATATTATCTAATCTAATATTTTTCAATAATAAATACTAGAAATTTGATTATCTCGATTGTTTTTTAAAACTGTAATTAAAGATCTTGCCAGAAAAAAGTAGAAAAAAACTTCTTTAAAGATTAAGTATCAGAAGTTTGCTTTTTCTTGGCTATACCATCATCTGTTTCAATCAGTCTCATACTAATTCTAAAGCTTTCATAAATAATATTACCTATCTAAATTATTGTCACTATCACGTTTCCGAACGTGAGTACCTAAACGTCAATTCGTATTCTAATACAATGATAGGTATACGAAAAGTCTCACCAACGGAATTGTATATATATTATATAAAACACTCTCTCTTCTCTTTCAAACAGGAATTGTCACCAAATTTTCATTTCATTATGTTTTGTATTTCGATTTTGACACTTCCTGCTCCTAAATTGAACTGGCTACACAAAAACACTTAGCTACAATCTGTATAACTTTAACAATGCCCCTTTATTTATTTCCAGCAAATTTAGAGTTGTTTCCAACATTCATAGTTCACAAGAATAGTAAAAATTGAAAAGAAATCACATTACTTATCTAATTACAAAATAATTATTCGTAATCGTCGATTTCGGGAATACTTAAGAAATTCGAAATGAAATAAAAACGTAGATCACAGTTCATAAAATACATATAAAAAGAGACCATGCAAGGCTCGACTTCATGAAGACACATATGCAATCTTGTTTTTTTTTTTTTTTTTTAGAAAACGTCCAACCGAGTAATATTTATCATTCTATTTTCGTCCGATTTTTACTAACATTATACCTAATGTCTCATTAATATGACAATTATATTTTGCTATTTAAAAATCAGTGATATTACACAGCAGATTATTACAAATACAGAATTAAAAAAAGTCTATACCTTATAAGAAAAATTTTAAACTCAAATTCTATTGAAATTTAAAACACAAAATGTCTGGAGTACTGAAAACGTATTAAAAACTTACGAAGTAGTTTTGTACTTTGATTTCATCTGCATGAAATTCATCGACCGTATGCTGATATTTATGATTCAACTTAATAATCTTAATACTCGTTGATAGTACAGAAGGACGAATAATTGTTTCATTTTCTTACATTTGTCGCGTACATCAACTGGACTCGTACCGAAATACAATTAGTGCTTCGTGAACTGCAATAATTTAAAGTGAATAAATTTTGACAATTTTCACTCCTAACATAAAAACTTAAAAACTTAAGAAAAAGTCAGTTTCCTTAGGCTATTATTCGTCTTATAAACATCAAAGGCGTACATGTATCTTATCCTTAAAATTCACTAATTAATTCAGCCAGCTGATACTTTCATACTCGATTGAACGCGAGCTTGTAGAAATGAAATGTTGGACGAAGGGACTCTTGTTTCATAAATACGTATAGACAATTTGTTTTTGACAAAATACAATATTCTCAATTTAAATAAGAAAATCGGCATTTAATTGTGCACATTTCTCTTTCACTCCCACATACGGTGATTTTTTGAAATGCGGTTTTCTTTGTTTCCTTTTTTATAATTAGCTCTCTTTCCTTGTGAAGTTGCGGAAAGAAGACTGAATAGCAGTTTTGAAAACTAAATATCGTTGCCAGAAACATAGTAAAGTTCAAAAAGAAAAGTTTTCCAATCAAGAAATACAAAGAGAGCGTGCAGAACAATGTCAGATTAATTTTAAAAATAAATAACTATTTTACGCTGACATTTCTTGAGATTCTCAGATAACTCATTCAAGGCAATCAACTCGGTTTTTTTTTGAGAGTGCTGCTTTATTTTTGGGTACTAATGGAAACTCATTATTATCTAGTGACTTGAGAGGCTTCTTCTCTTCCTTCCCATAGTCAATGAAAGGAAGCAGAAAGCAACGAGTTAAAAAAACGTAGGTCAGTACAACTTCACTAGTGGATTTAAATCCTTGAACACGGAAGATGATTACACTGATCTTTGCATTTTCATGCAACTTTTATTTTAATTTAACACGCTGAAGTGAACTCAAACGGCAGCTTACAGAGCTTCACGTTTCTCACTCGGCACTTGCACTCTTATCAGAATGCCACCAATCTCATGGATGAGTTATTTTCTTCGATTTGATGATTCATTTTACGGTCATGTAAGATTCAATAAATTGCAATCACTACTTTAATTTCGCACTCGACTCACGCCGGATAAAAGCAGTAATTGCTCACACAGGAGTGTAATTGCCTTTTGGTTTATAAAATATTTGCCCTCGAAGAATACGTCTCATAATTTCTTGAAGTATGAGGCTTTTCTCCTTTTTGATCTTCTTTAGCACACCTCGGTTCTCTTGGGCTCTTCGAGACAGATATGGCAGGACTTCCTTTACAGGGCCGTAGGGTATGTACTTGTAAGCAGAGTACCCAGATTGACCTAACAGTTCAAATAATTTTGTTAAAAATATTCCTCAATTTAGATTTCAAATTAGTATTATTATATCTAAAAAAAACTCTTACCAAGAGGGAATGTAATATAATCACACATGCCAAAAAGCTGACCAAAGCAAATGACCTTATCCTCGGGCGAAATTCCTATTTCCTTCATTCTGGAAGAATATTTGATTTTTACAGCAACCCTCATATTAATATGAAATTTTACTCAAAAATTGAATACTATATTTTCTTACTTTTCAATTGCAAAACGAACAGTATCTTCATTATGAGAAGCTACCATGATCCCAATTTTCTTAGGATCTTCACCTTTGTCTTTGTACTGTTTCATTCTCCGCAAACATTCCATTAACGTCCTGTGATAACATTCCGTAGTGGCTTCGTATGTGGGATTCGTTGGGTCGGGATAGCCCATTGCTGCAGCTCGTGCTCTTTCCTTTAAACAAATCACAAAGATAAAGTTTCTGGTTATAGTATCGAACTATTCCAACTTTTAAAAATATTTTAAATGTTACCGTCTTCAAACATATCAAAAGAGCGTACAAACCTGTTCGATATAAGCCCCACGTACGATTTTAGCTCCAAAGTAGAAATTTTGACGTTCAGCCTGTTCAAGGTCCGTCTTGACTTCGTTATAGGCATCCTTAAGGTATGTCTGATATGTGTTGAAGACCACAGCCTAGGAGGGAGGTAGACCACACATTGAGATTGAGAGCTCATTCACTGATAACCTCTGTAATAATACATATTTCATGGCACTATTCGCAAACAGTAATTACCTTTTTTGTATTGTACTTGCGCATCATCTCCAGTGTAAGTCGCGATATCGCTGGCTGGAAATATGTCTGCTCTGCGTCGATCATTATTCTGACATTCAACTTGTCCGCTATCTGCAAAACACAAAGTTTATTAGAAAAATTTTTTGTAAGGACTTTTTAATTGTTTTTTCTAAGTATGTTGGATAAACGTAAAATTAAAAAGGAAAACGTACCGAAACAATAGTGTTCAATCTTCTGACCATGTTCCTGAACATCTCTTCCTCCTTCGATGTTAGTTGTGACATCAATTGTACCATTTTTCCAGTTTTTATGTCCGGGACTTGGAACGTTTTACTCAATTCGTAATTTTCGTCGAGGATTCCACTCCAGGGGAACAAGTGAATGACACTGCATTAAAATATAGGAATTAGAATTCATATTGGTTTTCATTGCGCTTGATTCGAAAACTGTCAATAATTTCCAATTATAACTCGTTTAATTAAAATGAGTATTTGAATATGAATTAACACGAATCTATTATCTTGAAAAATTATTTCAGGTCAACCCCTCCTGTGGGACGTTCTACTAGATGGATATTATTGAAAATTGGGTGGTCCATGACGTGTATACACGTTAATCTCAGCAAATTAATAGAAAAAGCTTTCAAGCATTGCCTTAGAGCCATTTTCCTCATAATCCTAAATTATTATAAAAATTACAATAATATAAATTAAAGTACACAACTCAGTTCACTCAAAACAAAAATAGTAAATTTAGACTAGGGTAAGAGCACCAATTGTTGGCACTTTCACCTACTAATGGCACCCCCTTCTAATTTGCTTTCAACAACAGAAAAATGCAAATGTATATCATATTTTCTTCACATGATAGTTTTTCGAATAGACTACGTCAAATATTTGCATCTGTTTACATTTTCCTATTATTCTAAACAAATTAGAAGGGGGTGCCAATAATAGGTGAAGGTTCCAACAATTGATGCTCTTACCCTATTAAAAAAATAAAAGCATCAAATAAGTAAATGCTTTCTTTGAATAATTTCAGCTGTAAACGTGCAGTTTTACTTTTAATTAGAAACACAGTAGATTTTGCAATAAAAGACGCTCCGATTATGTGATTTATCACAAAATAGGTTTAATAGATCAAAAATTAAAAAACAGTTAGTTAAGTACGTAAAACTAGATTAATGAGAGAATAAAATTAAGCAAATATGAATACATTTCCAAAGTTCCTTTAGAACCAAGAGAAAAATAAAAGAAAAAAGCAGTACTACTGCTACTACTATCACCATTATGGACTTTCTACATCGAATATGAACAAAACTACATATTCTCCAGTTTTTTAATTTGTCAAATCCAATCCAATTGTACATAACTCTCTTGTAAATTTATGTTTTCATTAATTTAGGAACCACTGCAGAACGGAGAAGTTAAGTTACATATTCAATAAGATTGCACTACGCTCAAAAAAAGAAACACGGATTGTCTGTAGAATGTTATTGAAAGGTATTGAATAAATACATAAAATGTTGTATTCTTACTTTCTGCATGTCCAAGAGACCATTTTCATGAAATAAAGAAAACATACCATTAGCAAAATATTTACGAAATATTCTGACAAAACTCTGAATTCAAAATTTACTCTTTTTTTTGGAAGAGTGAGAGAGTGCATAACTAATTATCTGCCGATTGGATTAACTAAAAAGGTAACATGTGAAAAATCTTGCGGTGCAATTTTAGTACGAATATTAGCGTATAATTAACGATTTTTGACAAAACAGACACAGCACGTCGTTTTTACGAATTTTAGCAGCAGTGTTTGAATAAAATAACGCGAGTATTTAACGTACCCTTCTTTATCTGACTGTATTTTGTCAAGGAACCTTTGCACCGGTACTGCATCTTGAATATGGGCATCTGCAAATTTCTTTTTAAAGTCATCAGGTTTTGCATGGTGATCCAGAACGGCACCTTCACCGCCAACCACGTCCGACATGTACTGTCGCGCTCGCATAATTACTTCGGATAATTGAAGCTGGAAGAGGGCAGATCAATTGATTTAATTTATTAGTTAAAACTTTATTCAACTACATGAAAATTCTTTAAAATTCCGCAGGGTTGAAAACTTTTGAAATTTAGTAAAAGCTCCTCGTCTCATCTGAACCGAGTTGCAACCATTAATTGACTATTGATTTCCAATTTCTATCGTTCAGAAACGCCTATAATTTTTAATTGTAAGCGACTGAAACTTATAAATTTTCAAACGATTTTAAACTAAAAAAATTCTAAAATTAAATGAAATGAAAACTGCACTATTTGATTTTGAGCAGCCTAAATGCTTTACATATTTTATTTGTTATTTTAAAACAGAGTGTAAAGATTATTGTTTAAAAGAATATTACTTTAATGAAAATAGATGATCTTACTCCTGTGTCTGGCAGACAAATAAAATACTAACCAAGAGCTGAGGTCGACCAAGAGCAGTTAACTTGACAGCAGTAATACCGACGCCCATGGAGGCACCTGCATAAAAATAATATATTGCGAAAAGAAATATTTAATTTGACAAAAATGAGTTACATATTATAGTATATTTTGCAAGTGTATCAGACACAGGCGTATTTATTTGGACTTTGGAGGCTGGATGTTATTCTCTCAAAATAATTCTTGAAAAACAGTTGAACTAAAAATACATAAGAGGAAGTGAAAAAGTGAGGAAGGTCGAAAAATACAAAATTCTTACCAGGATTAGGATAAATGGAATTATTTGTAATAAGGGAAGGATATAATATCGCCTTGAAGTGTTGTTCTTCATACGCTGCAAAAATTAATAGAAAAATAATTGTTCAAGATCATGCGGCAAGCAGAAAAAGGATGCGTAAATAAAAAATATACCATAATTGATCAATTATTATCAATTATCGAACAACCCAGGATCATGCAAATTGATACTCTATCTAACATTCGTATATTTGTAAAAGGTAGTTTCAACGTAATCATGTGTACAAAACAGTTCACAAAATTCGTGAAAAATTTTCGCTATGTATTTCATCATTAGTACCAAACAACTTGTTCGAAGCATTCTTCTGGCAAAAGCATCAAAGCTAAAGCAGCAACTGATGCAAATCAAAGGAAAATCAAATAGACAAGTCAATAAATAATATTTAAAAAAGGTATGCATGCTTTCAAAGTTGAGGATATTTTTAAAAGGAGCACAAACGGGTGACAAATGAGAATGCAAAAAACTCACCCGCAATGGCTTCTAGACATCTAATGAAAACATCTACGTTGCGTTCACAGGAGGCTTCGTTCAAATAGAAATACGTTCTGGCCGAGGATACTTTGTAACGTCGGTCAGCGAATGATTTTTCTACATGGTATTTCTTTAAAGTGCCTTCTTGCTTGTCGTCTCCTGCCTCTGACACTGAAGCTCTAAAATTAGTTAAAAATGTTAAGGGTGTTGGACCTAAGTACATGATAACTTCAAAATTTGATTTCTTCAGTTTATTTAAGGGCATGTAATAATTTACCATAAAAGCAATTTAGTTTCTACACCTTTACGTTTGTAATCAATATTGTTCACTAAACTAGGCCATTTAACTCAGTCTGTACAAAATAAAGGTAAGTGACCTAGTTTAAGCAAAACATATTTATTATTGTGAGCGTAAAGTTGGGGAAACTAAATTTGCTTTTATGGTAATTACCACATGCTTTTAACAAATGTTATATGTACAGAATTAGATTTTTTATCTCTGTAGTCGTACTTATTTTTCCAGCATAAATATTTGTACAGAGAAAAAAATCCACAATTTTAATACTTTTTACGTAAAATGAAGTGCTTGAATTTTGTGGCTAGAATTCGAATTTTTCGTCTCACACAAAAATGATCCAAATTAAACACTTTTTCTCTCTACAGGCCACTTCCATTTTTTGAAAAGATTACAGCTGTAGAAAAAGTATCAAAGCTTTAAACATGAAGTGCTTAAAATAAATTCAAATCAAAGTAAATTATAAAAGAGTAAAAATATTTACTTTATTTCTCGTCGTTCGGCCTCTTCCTGAGAGATATCCTCTTCGACGGAATAATCTAAAATTGGCTTGACACCAAATTGTCGTAATCTATCCAAAACAGGTCTAATTTTTACTTCATCTTCCCCTGCGACGAAATGTCCGTAAAAAGTACTTTTCATAATTAAGGAGAATAGTCTATCACCAAAGACTTGTCTTACAAGCTTCATTATCTGTAACAAAAATTGAATAGGGTAAATACATATTACAGAGATTTCCAGAAAATTTTAAAATTAAAGACCTTCGAAATGTATCGATCGAATTTGAATTTTTAAAAATCTAAAATACTTTCTATTCAAAAAACGGGAGGTATACAATTTTTACGATATGGACCTGGCCTGAATTATTACTACATACTAGTACTTACATAATTAGCATCATGAGCAAAAAATCGGTCAAGGAATAGGAAAGAAAAGACGAGAGGGAACGTTACTCTCGATCATTACACTCAGAAAAAAGTTTGTTTAAATCAAAGAAATATTTCTTTAATATAGGGCCAAAGAAAAAATTTCTTTCAATTTGTTTGATCCAAAGATATTTTCTTTAATTCAAAAAAATGTATTTCTTCACATTAAAAAAAAAATTTCTTTGAATCAAACAAACTTTTTTCTGAGTGTTGTAAGCATATGAATGGAATTCCATTTACGGGTCGTAAAACTCTACTATCCTCCGGTGAGATAACTAAGCATATTCATACTTCGGTCATTGCAGTTGGCGCATTGTAACAGAGAATATAAATAACTAGCTAAAATTATCAACCAGATTTTCACGGAAATAGCACAAGCAGACGCAAAGAATGGGGAATCACCTTTGCCCACTGATGACGAGCGTAAAACTGTCACAGTTACAATATAATAATATATGCATTGCACTTATTCATTACTAGCATTATTAATTATTATTACACGCGTACAGAAAATATTTTCTGATTTTCTCAAAAAGTATTCTGTGATTTTTTTATTTGGACGTATGCTTTTTCCAAATTTCAAAAAATTCTTGTATCAATCATACGAGTATTAAAAAATCCGAAAAGAAAAGAATTCCAAAAACTTTAAGGCCATTTATAACTTTATAAGTCTCGTGACTTCACGCTTATAACCATATTTCTGGTTTCTAGGCATCAAATTAAAAAAATTAACAATTAAAATTAATTTTTCGTAGCAAATAAACGTAAAGAAAATTATAAGGAACGTTTATCTACTGTCTAAAATGCATTTTCTCCTATTTATTTTCAACTGAGGAGCCTGAAAAATGAAAGCCGGTAAGATAGGAATCGGATAAGTAATAGATGGTCTTAATGTGGACGGAATTAATTCATTGACAAGATAGATATTTAAAAATTTTTCCATTTATATATATCCAAGATCTTGCAAGTGAAAAAATATTAATGTTTGTGCATTCAATTTTAAACACATGTTTAAAACACATGTAGTTATATAACTAGTTATGTATATTCAGATCAATAACCATAAGTTTGCAGAATCGATTTAATCTAAGAAATTAAATTTTGAAATACATATGTATCTATAATTACAAATGAATACTTTTAATTCCTTGAAGCTCAAGACTTGAATATTGTACGAAAAAAAGAACAAAAAAAGAGATTGAAAGATTTACAAATATAATAAAGGAACACAAAGTCAGGCCTTGCACGTTTGCACAAGAGAGATTTATATTTGAAGTTTGTCTTGGTTCAACATAAGCTCAGAAGAACTCACCGTCTTTACTAACAATAAAGGAAAACCGACCATAAACACTGAAAAAAGGTTTGGTCCGGACAACAAAATAATTTTGTTGTTATTTGTGCAACCAAATTTTTGTTGGTATATCATTAAGTTTCGTTAAACCAACAAAACATTTTGTTGCAAAAATTTTTTTTCAGTGAACGTCTCGATTTACAAAGGGTTCAGTTGAAATATTTGGAAAATTGCTGAAATTTTCAAAAATCGTAATCTTCAAATATAAAAACGATACGGCAGTAGACAAAAAAAAATCTACTAACTAATTCAGAATTCAAATTACATAATTGTCTGGCTATCTAATCTGCGACAAGGAAATTTTATGAGAAAAATCCCCTTTATCAAAATGATGATAAATTGATAATAATTTAAGATTAAAGATTTCCCCACGGCTTCCAACTGATTCACTTTCCGCTAGACTTACGCAGAAAAAAATATCTCATTTAACTTCTAGGATATAATCATTTACTGAGGTACAGAAAAGGCTAGAAAAATGAAAATAAGTTTGACAAGTAAACTCAGAATTGGTTCTAGATAGAAAATTTGGAGATTGCCTTAATTAGGGATTATTTCTATTATGACTATTAAAAATGTTGAGCCTAAACCTTCAATTTTTACAAATTGCAAATAATTTAATTTGCCGCTATGAACGGACAGATAAGGTCAAGTGTTTTCACATTGGTGTCGAGTTATCCGCTCTTGCATAAGTCACTGAAGATTAGGCCTAACCATTAACGCTTTAAATTTAATTAGATGACATTAATAAGATAGACAGTTACTCTATTTTGAGGGGTAAAAATTGACTACTGTGTCAGTGATAAAGATATCCTAATATGGACCGATAAAAAGTGTAAACAACTTTACACGCCAAACAATTAATTAGCCATGATAAAATCACTTAAGGGGATAGACTATATTAATTTCTGATTATGAAAATATTCATTAATAACAGTTTAAAGTGAAAGTTCTTTGAAAAATAATACAAAACCCTTTATAAACAATAATGTACGTATTGATTCGAAATTTATTTATAATATTTATTTATTCAATTAATAGTATTTAGTAAAAAATCAACAAATTGAAATTAATAACTGTTTAATTATAAGTCTTAATTCCTAACAATACTTTTACAAATATAAATAATTTTAAATCTCAGTAGCTTGTTCTAGTAGCATTTCAGCTCATAACATAATTTCTATACTAAATATTATGCTTGTTGGGTTTTCCCTACTCCATTAGGAAACATCTATATAATTGTCATAAATATTGAGCTTAGGTCAATAACAGTAATTCCTTAGTCCTTTTTCAATACGAATTGTAAATTTACTAGTAAATAATAAAAGGTTTTAAGATGAGTTTACTAAGGCTAGTTCCATCCTAAGCTCTTTACTACTTTGCCAAAGCGTGTTCCAAATATTCTTTTCATTGCTTTAATTTTATGGTAATCCATCTGACGTACGCCTCTATCCAGGTACTCTCCGACCTTTCAGGTCTGCCTGGTATAAAACTTAGTTGAGAATGGTCATAGTGTTAGTGTCTTCAGTGAGATACTCACTGAATCCTTCAGTTTTTCCTTCCCTAAACTTTACCTACGAGTCCTAACACTCCTAACTCCTACGACTTCTGAGCCTTGAGTTAGAAACACCGAGTAAAAAGTATCTTACGGTTTTGAGAATATCGACGAGACTTTATTGTAGAATTTTCTCTTAATATTGAGGCTTTATTAAAGAGTTTTCTTAAACCTTTAAAGCTCTGAGTAAACCCGCTAGCTTCAAAGGTA
>JAUEJJ010000013.1:985973-1001770 GCA_032164275.1 Synergus coniferae | reverse complement strand
TGGTGCAGTTTGTTCCAATAGAAAAAAAATTATCCTTAAAAAATGGGGTGGCCCTATAAATATGGGACACACTGTATATATGGCGTTTTTATTGACATCAGAAAGATCTGCCGTTTCGCAGTGTTAAAAAGTTAAAAGGACTTGTTGTGAAAAAGTGCGCGGCACACAAGACTGACAGGAAGATTTCAGAGAAGTTAAAGTTTTTGCGGACTATGTTGGCTGACCCTTGTCACTTATTGTGACGCATTTACTGTGTGTGTCGCAAAGCTTAAAATAAAAATATTTCAACTACAGGAAATACGATTCAGCTGAATTTGAGCAAATCTGAGTATGTTTTAAAGTAAATTTTATTTTAAATTAAATATCGTGCATGAATATATAATAAAGTCTTTATCGCTTGCACTGAATTCTACTTTTCTTATAGATTTAAGCATACTTTTACTACAGCTCAATTTATTTGAAGATATGATCAGAATATGATCTTTATCATGAATTATATTCAAATTATAATTGTAATAAGAAACATTTTAAAATTAAATTTGTTCACATTGAGGTTTTAAATTAAAATAATTATTTAAAAATGTCAATTACATACTTTAGCTTTATACGTTTACTTTCTCTCCTTTTTTGTTCATCGTTGGATGTATCCTTTAAAACCTGAAACTCCCCACTGCTAGGTTAAGGCTATCATTATAACTTCTTCCGAATCCATAATGGCTTGAATCACGCGATACGAATTTTGCACGAAGCTTCATTTCCTTTCATATTGCCTGCTTTCTTTGACTCATGAATCAAATTTTTGGGACCTCACAAAATTTTGAATTTAATAATACCCACAAAAAATTGAAGGAAGATTGGCTCTTATATCATTTATCAAATAATGGCACGTAAGTAGAGGCAACTTAAAAGATGATGAATAAAATAACACCTTATCTATAGAAGGACAACCTCCATCCGAGTGTAATCGAGCCAAGCGCTGCTTAACTGCGATGATCGAATTAAAGAAAGCCAATCTTTTTAATCAAGATATCTTTATTGTCCATTTAAAATCAAATGAAAAAGATGACAAATTCTTGAAGCATGAGAGCCTCTGCTATACGTTTCCTAGATGAGTTCGCATTCCTTTATCTACGTGCCAACCTATATTCATTCGCTTAGCACCCAGTGAATGGCGATATTGAAGAAAGGAGAAGCTAAATCAATAGATACCACACGAGGTATTATACATAGATGTGTACACCTACGTGCACACCTACAATTCGTTAACGAGAAATCCCTAGAGTCTGGAATCTCCGTTTTCCGCGAACGATCTGTATAATAAAATTATAGTAGGCCATGTGCAAATTGCGACCGCGGCGAATCAAATTGAATTCAATGAGTTCTAACACAGAAGCAATGTTTCATAAAAAGAATCTAAACAAAAATTATTTAAATATCATTATATAATATAATGGCCAACACTACATGGTTCTATTGTTCATTGAGCGAATGTCGTGAAATTTAACTGGACCGAGTTATATATCTCTCATGCTCAGACCCAAAATGACAATCAGCCATTTCTATGCCACATGACGATGCAAAATAGTGAATACATTATACCAGCTGTGAAATACAGCTCAGATCATAGACTGCGAGTAGGCAACCGCAATAGCGCAACAATACCAGTACAACTAAATGGTGAAATTTCACAGAGATTCAAACTTAACGTTATGACCTAAATTAAAGCTCAAAACAGTGGAACAGTTGTGTATTTGCAATAGTGGTAGTTGAATGTTCAAAATGCCACGGGTCTAATTCAAATTCTGCTACAATTCCATAGTTTCCAAAATCATATCTCATTTTGATAGAGAACATCGATACTAAATTACTAACACTAATATAGTTGTAAATTTAATTTACAATTCGATTTGATACAAAGTTTCATGCAGAAGAAACGTCTAATTTTAATCTGTTCATCTGTGAAGTTCTAAGCGAGAAGCAGGTCGGTTTGAAATCCCTTTTTTCTAGCATCATTAAAACACCGTCTGCCTTGAATATACATTACTCTACTGCAGTGTTGGTCTGAGACCTTTTTTGTGACGTTTTCGCAAGAGCCTGGATAACTTTTAGTTGAACACTGTTCGTTGGCAAATGTAAATACGCCAAATAAGTTTGCTCCACGCAGATAAAATAATATTGTCATCATGACCATTAATTTAAAACTGTTTCAACTTCACTAACGGGCTGTACATGTTGCGAGATCAATTTTTTGCTAATTTCTGCACAGATTGCTTCCACCAATGTTTTCAAATACTCATTGCAAGATGTAGTATCACAATGAACCCGTTGAAACGCTATCATCTCGAAAGTCGACCTTCGACATTGTGAACGACTTTGCAGTCGCGTACAGAAGTTGTGTTTACTACCCATAACTACTGTGGAAGTAGTATAGAATATTCCGATAGAGGAATATTAGTTTGATAGCCAAAGTCCTCTCGTGTAACAAGTTGAAAAAGTACTTTTGCGGATTATCGACGTCAATCTCTAAAGTGAAGTTAATGCCTCTCAGAGACGTTAAAGTAACTTTTCAAATAGAAAGATGTGAAGATCCAATCCTAGAACTCAAAGATCTCATAACTTTCAATCATCTATATTGTAATATTTAAAAGTATAATATTATATGATGATTAGTATATATATAGAAGCCGCAGCATCTAGTTAGCCATCAACAAGGGATATTGATAGATTAGCCAACGTATGTATAGTTATCGACAAAACGCGTTTCCCCATTCAATCGATAACTGAACATCGCTGCACCGCCAACGGAAATAGAATAGAAATTGCTATGGAAATAGGCTCACCCTCGCACGATCGAGGCTTTTTCACGCCTTTTCCTACTTATAAAATTTTCATTCATACAATCAGCACAGTTTTTGGTAATTTATTGTATTACACCAATAATAGAGTAGCACTAGAAAATGAGGAAAATGAAGCTTTAAAAAATGTAATCATTTAAGTTTAAAAGTCTCTAAGTTTAATCTGGAGTTTAATGGGGCCAAGTAAGACTAAGTGATTTAGAAACCGTTTTATGAGATCTCGAGTCTAATTTACGAGTAACTGATTTTATGTAAATTGTAGAAGTTAAATTTTGTTTGTACTTTCGGTCTCCTGATTCCCATTTTAATTTCTTCTTCTCTTTCTATTTGACTCGACGACCATTATTCTCTTTTCCTTTCTCTGTCTCTCCTCAGTTATAAAACGGCTCTACCGAAATGGTCCATGGCAGTTTGCACGCGATCGTAAACGTCTTCCTAACTTGAGGTTCCCAGTTTCCCACCATCGCATCGAGCAGAAGAAATATCTACAGTACTCAAGTGACTCGATAGTATAAAAGTGTTTCAAAACTGCGGTTCAATCTATCACTGTTTCAAACTCGATAACAGTGAGATATACCCACTGACATCGATATATCTGCCTTACATCTAACATTTTATTCAGCACTCACCTTTTTGGTTTATGTATATAGAGATACCATAAACGAAACAAAAATTTTATATTTATATTGTAAACAAACTAGCGTTATTTAAAATATTCATAATGCTGCCTTATAATTTAAATCGTTTTCAAAGATTTTTTAAAACTTTTGAAAGATTTTGAAATTTTGCATTTTGAACTCGATTTTGAAAGATTGCAAAGAAATTCAAGGGATTCCCAAAAGATTTTTATACAAAAGGATATCAAGAGGTTACAGGGCCATAATAGCTCTTCTTGAACCCTCCCTCACCCCCAAAAGCGTTACACGTAATTTATAGACGACCTTAAGGCCACTTAACTATAGAACTCGAGGGATTAATAACATAATTATAAAATTAATGAAATAATTTTTAATGATAATTGCTATGCGATGAGAAAGATACTACATAAATGCTAGGTGATAGGTACGATTTAAAAAAAAAAGTGTATAAGCAATTAGCAGCAATTAATGAAGAAAATGTCAAAATACCAAATATGAATATGTATGATATGAATCAATGGATGGAACCTTTATAGCATAACAATTCCTAAATGAATGCACACCCAAAATATTAGCATCAGCAAAGATAATCGGATCTTCAATGCTAAAATCCGGTTCTGCTGTGCATCAACATTCAACCGAACAACCAACATCATCCTCGCGTAATATTCACCCACGCACGAAAACTCACTGCGTAAACTACACGCCTCCGTTTACATAGAGGTAAGTTTACACAAGATCATCATGTAGTAAGAACTTTACTATGACTATACGAAAACTCACGGTAGATGTTAAGGGAAGGTTTGGCATATATGTGATCATATTATATAACGTACATTATATATTATATACCTGAAGACTGTACAAAGTGAGTGAAAATCCTAAAAAAAGAAGCGTAAGGAAAATGTATATATCGAGTTTCGTGGGAGGCAACGAACCCTTCGAAAAAATGTAATTTATATTTTTCAAGATTACGTTAAGTTTCCCATTACAACGGTTTAATATGCTCACAGGAAATACCATCAGGCTACATTACATATTATTAAGTTGAATGTGTAAATGTGAGTTGAGGAAAAACCGATACAATTTGAAAACTTTCCTCCTTTGATTATTTATGACGTTTTATTAGGATCTTTTTTACAAATTTTTTATTAGTATTTCATAAATCATTGCGCTTTAATTAAAGTTTTGTGTAAACACAGAAAAATTCCTATGTTGTCAAAGAATTTCCAGGAATATGAAAAATTATTTAACTGAAAGGTAACCCATCGATTATTATTTTCATGATGAGATACTTTCGACTGCTTTTATGAATTTATATGTCACTACTCGCTAATTTCATCGATGACCACGCTGTAATCGGATTTTCTATTTTCACAGTTTGTCAAGTCACTTTAAATGGGAAATTATATTGACATATTAATTAAAACGATAAATCATGGATAAGATCATATTAAACCGCGTCGAAGTATTTTCTTTATATGCACTCTTTTAGTATCATTAAATATTATAGGAAACAAAAATAAGAGCTGCATATTTCTACTTTGCGAATTTATCCCAGCGAAAAAAGATTATTCATTTACCCCTTCGCGGTTATTCGGAAAGAGCGATTCGACTGAAAGTTTTCAAATTGTATACGTGATTTTTTTTTTAATTTTTAATCGAAAATCTGTTTATCGTCATCTAAACTAATGACGATAAAAGGAAATAAAACAAGGTGCGCACTATTGCGTCAATACCTCGCTGGGTGTACGATACGATTTAGCGCAGTAAAATGCGTCAATGCTTCAAGGGATTAACGATAAGATTTAAACTTGTTTACAAGGATAAAGCTTTTAAATATTTCTCGTATATTGATGTATCAGAAGTTTTGAACGTTCAAATGGCTTTCTTTTATATTGAATTATTTTAAATGTAAATGAATTAATATTTTAAATCTATTTCTAGTTTAAAATACAATTAATAAAAAAATTTGTTCACTTGAACGTTCAGAACTTTTCAGTCATGTATATTGTAGCTTCACATGCAAATATAACATGCATCTTTTTCTCTATTTTATCGTCCGTCATCACTTTCTTTCCTCAACTCCATGAAAAACCGCCCACCGTTGTCAAATTCGCGCGAGTGTAATTAATTTTGAATCTTCCAGAATAGAGAGAAATAGAGACAAAGCGGGAGGAAAGAGAGGGGAGAAAGAGAAAAGATAGGGCACCATTGTTCGTTAACTCTTTGTCTTTTGTTCCCTAATAAGATTCTCAATGTCACTACTAACTCTATAAGTAAAGTTAAAGTATTATTCTTTTTATAAATTACAATTTCATAATTACAGCACCGTTTATTTTTCAAAACTACAAAAACGGTAATTAATCATCTCAATGTATTTGAAAAACTTGCAGATTGCAAAATGATACTTTACAGATTCTGCAGACAATATTTTTCTATAGAAAATTACAATCTTCTGAAATTAGTTTTTATTTACTTTTTCCCATCAAAGTAAATAGTCTCGCGACAAAAAAAAAAGGAATTTTATCAGAAAGTGCATCAAAGAAAACATTTTTCTCAACTCCAATTTGTAAAATGTTTCTAGCTCATATATCAAAATTATACCATGTTCAAAACTCTTAAACTTAATTAAAGAAAGAGATGAATGTTTATTTGACATGCTTATAAGACAATAAATTATGAAAATGTGAAGAATATATATTTATTTCTGCACGGAAATATGTTTTATAACTTTTGCAACTTTACCGGCTTCTGTTCTTTCTAAAAAAAATTCTTCTATTAACAGTAATTAAAAAGTTTAAGGTCGTAGTAACATAGAGGAAGAGTATAACTCTTGAGCTTTAGTGTTTTTCATGTTTTTCAAGTCATGCTTCAAGATCTAGGTATGTATAAACTTATGCGACATTATGACGTCAAAGAAAAGAATTTATCACATTCCAGTTCTCTATAAATTCTCAAATATGTATTCTATCATATTTGACATATCAACGACTAATCTCGAAACTCAAAAATTTTCTATATTTTAATATTTTGCAGACTTATTTCTCAAAACTGCATAAATGACGTACCAGTCATTAAAAGTCATGGATAGTATCTACTTATACGTTACGGGTACTATATATACATATAGAGTTGTCACCTTTCGCTCATATAGTTTTTCCGGCCTATGATGGAAGTAATTTATTTATGTACTTATATTTAAACGCGTGGTTAATCACGTTTAGTCTCAAGTGAATGAAAATGCACACGCATAAAGAAGGCGGTTCGCTCTCTTCTCTTTTTCTTTAAAAAACTGGTTTATAAACTTGTCAGTAGTAGTGCGCTGAAGGATAGATCAGTACAAAAAATTAGTTTCATTGAAAAATAATGTTATCAGTTTGGATTATTGTATTTATTATTATTATTATTATTTCCGGCCTTATGCAAGGCCGATCGGAGGTCCGACCAGTAACCGGCCTTCGACTGAAAATTCCGAGCAGGTGACAACTCTAGATTCTCCAAGTAAATGCCACTTATTAAAGCGTTAATTATAATTAATTATAATTTTATTCAACTTACGTTCAGCCTTTCGGTCATTCTTGTTCGATCACCTTTCAAAAGACTTACAGCTCACATGTATAAAGCATGGGAGTAAATGACGTCTAGAATTCCTTCAGAGAAAGAACCCGTCCTGCGTCTATGCATACATATGTTTTGCTGGTGCTTATGCACACAATATAAACTCGCATAGCAAGCACTAGACATTCTTTGAATCGAGACCTGTAGACGAGAGTTCGTATTCCATCTGGGTATTCATTTAATGTTCCTACAAGTGCCAGTGTCCAAATACAAATTTCACTATACATAGATAGCTACCTTTCACTAATATGCGTTATCTAAGCTTTCAGAAAGTAAAAATCCAGTTGATAGTTTTATAAGCGTATTTTTTTTTTTTTTATTAGAACGTTAAAATTTTAAAGATAGATGAAATGTGGATAAAAAAGTTGCAAAATATTATCCAGAGAAGAGTGGAGTTAGATCCCTGTTTACTTTCTGTAATATGTATTTTTTTTTATGTTGACGTTCATCGTAGAAATTCGAAATTTCATATAGTATGGAATTCCAATTTCTATTTCATTCCAATATAAATGTTGAAACTCTGGTCAACAAATACAATTTCATAGTCAGATGAGACCGAGAAAATTGGTAAGAGATTCAACGACGAAAATAAGGCGAGGAGGACATGGTTAAAGGAAATACATAAGTACGAAAAAGTTGTCGCCTGCGGGACTTGAAGAGATGGATGAAACTTTTTTCCGTTTTCTCCAGGGCTGGGTGAAAAGTGGAAAGTAACAAGCCAATTTCTACAAGGCTCCTTGGAGTTTATGCCTGCCGCGTTTTCCATGGGACGTGAGCAGAGGTAAAAGGTCCTTTACAGGTGATTCTAGGGAGACATCTAAGAAATCTGGGTTAAGTGCATCTGAGTGAAACTTTTGAGTCGCTTCCTATATATAACATTTGCTTGTTGCAGCATGAAAAAGGTGGATTAGGGTCCAAAAGTGGACGTCTCTCATTAAAGTTCGAGTTTGAACAATAAAATAAAAATTTGTCAAATGTTATTTTTAAAGCATTATTTGCCCTTCGGAATTAGAGAATCACCTAAGCGACAATGATAAATTCAAAAATGGGTTATACTTATAAATAATCCCAATATTAAAAATAAAGGTAGAATTCCGTATATTTTTATCCGAGTTCACGTTTATTACTTTCAACAGTTTTCCCTCGAGGTCGAGTTTGATGTTGCTTTGAATCGTAAGTTTATCTTGCGTTCTACTATGTATTTTTCCTCGTCACCCTCGTCCATTTCGAGGAAGGGATTCGGTTCAGGGATTCAGATCTTGTACTGGGGTGTTGCACCCTCACAAATGTGAATTCCTACATGTTCTTGTTAGCTGTGAAAGCGTTCCCTCTTGCATTCGTTCATTGGTTGAGTGCTGGATGCTTATTAGAACCGATTCGAATTAGACGTTTGTCGTCACGTGTCTAGATAGATATTATGCTCAGGAATTCTGTCTATAGAATGCTTTCACCCAGAAGAACCAAATGCAAATGAGGCAGCACTGCTGCTCGAATTTTTTTATTCTCCTAAACTGAATTACGAAGAAGAGTCTGGCTCACAGAACAAAGCATCTTTCATTCTTGAAATTTAATAGAAGTCTCGAAAGAAGGACTCTGAAAGAAATAGATCAACTCTAGCAACACCTTAAACATCTCATGCCAGAAAAATGTTCCCATTCAGAAAAATAAATACAAGTGGATTCTTGAAAATATATAATCTAGTTATTATGTTTTTAGTTTGAAATGAAAAAACAAACCTTTAGGCGTTTGAATAAAAACTGAATAAGAGTTGAAAATATTGGAAATCGTATCCGATTTATGTTTATCATTTTTTTAAAAATAAAGAAAAGATGAGAGGCGAATATAGGGGAGGGGCCACGGTGGCTTGTCACTCCCCCCCCCTAAAAAAAAAATGTGCAGTCTCTGGATCTGCTCCTGGAAAAGTTATTCTTTAATGAAAGATGTAAAACCTCAGACGACTACAACCTTTCAACAAAGTCACGTGGGAAACAGCTATAGCTTTATATATGTGAAAGATGAGTCACAAAGAAGAGTATTCTAGTTTCTTTGAATTTTTTTCTTTTAAAAATAATTAATACTTTGGGTTTAAACTGTGGGACATGATAAAGGACATTCAAAGAGAGCAATCTAATATTTTAGAGACCCGAGTACACGGGAATAGTCCTAAAGCAACGGTGAATCTTAATGAGAGGTCCCGAGCTAACTAGATTCCTTTGATGCCAGAGATTGCTGTCAATATCTTACTAGGAGGAGAAGTGATGTCTTTTTGAACGATAAAGTGCATCCACAAAGTTCGGCAATTTCAAAATTAAATCAGGGTCGCCACTGAAATTTAAAAAAGATACTAGATAATAATACAAAAGAAAAAAGATATAAAAAAAGACATTTCTATGCGAATAAGCTATGAATTCTAATCAGTGAAATGTTTCGTGTACAGAAATGTACTGAAATGCAGTTCAGAATAATGAGTACATCAGTACACGAATAATATTATTTATATAATATTATTATTTATATTATTATTATTTATTATTACTATTTAGCAATGCAATTTTGCAATACATGAAATTGTAACTTTAAAAACATTGAAAAATTTGTGATAGAATACCATCAAATTTGATGGAAAATAAGAAGCTATATTCCCTGCATACTGCAGTTAATCTGCTACTGCAATGTATATCGATCGACTGTCGAAAGGAAGGCCATGCGATCACTCGCCATAACTTACAAAAAGAAGTTGAACATCAACCATCTGTATCTTCGTAAAACATACCCCGCAGTGCACATGCACCAGAGGATCCTTACTATATTTTTTTATCGCTGACCATGCCACAGAAGCATTGTGCAATCGTAAAAGAAACCGCTTTACTATTCCACTTTTTTAAACAGATTATTTAAACAATTTAACGACGCTTTAATGAGATTCAACTGCAATCCATCAACGTTGCCGCCAATACAATTTTGCTTTAATTTTGAAGGGGAGAATATGTAACAGCTGGTCTGATTTAGCCTACTCTCGCAGTCTGGTATCATCTCAACTTTTCTCACTGTTGCATATATCTGAATGAAAATGATTTCAATATAGTTTAAAATCTGGATTAAAGACAGATTTACATCTACCTGAGAGCTATTAAGAAACACAGGAAAACTAAGGATAACGCATGAAGTTGATTCCAATCCGAAAAAGGAATCGTGTGGTCAAATAATGTTGAAGGATAATCGAATGTAATTTGTGTTATAGGATGGATGATGGAGGCAATGAGCACACTCATCGCTCCAACCGTATTGCGATTAAACCAGTGAACAGATTCTAATGAAATTAAGCACGAAATTAGGTTCTAGATATACAGACAGTACACAATAGAATCGTTCCTGCGAAACTTGTACTTATTAGTGCACACTGAGCCGTTTCAATAGATCTGAATATGAACTTACATAAATATGTTTTTCAAAACATCTTTTGTACTTGAAAGTTTTCATAGAATTGTTAGGTAAAGATAAGTTTATAAATGTATTTATAAACTAAAAAAACCTAGCCATTAATTAAAAATTCATGACACGAAATGGGGGAGATGATCTAGATAATAATTATGTCACGTAGACGTATCTACAGACTTATCTGTATAGTTCAGATAAGTCACGTGTCACTTTTTCGTATCTGAAATAAAATTCATAAAAAGTCTTTTTTCTAAATAAGTTTATGAACATGCATTTTGCAATGCTATATATACTAACTGCAGATACGTCTTCTAATATTTGCACAGCAGATTTGCTGTTTGCAGAACTCAAAGCACATCTGAGGAAACATAAAATACAAAAGCATGTCTACAATACTGAAAAGTCTAAACTGCATACGCGGTCACCTTGAACGCCATTATGCGGAGCATTAACGCGTTTTATGGTCATTCGTAGCAACTATCGAGACTAGTAAAAGTGATCCTTGAGCGTTCTAAGAGGACGACGAGTAAACATCACTTGTAAAAGGTTAGTAACCATTTTCGAGGTAGTTACAGTCTTGTAACGTCGGGTTGAGATTCATCATCTGCATCAATAAAGCAGCTAAAATCGATAATGTTATGTGAACCTTGATTAAAACCGCCAATGTCAAAGGCTTTACATGTGCCGGTGGCGAATAATCCTATTTAGGATTGCTTATGGAGTGTGTACTCTTTTGTATGCACAATATACAATATGCATAGAGAATAGTAGAATATATGTTCACTGAAAATTCTATATATACTAGCTATTATGGATTATGGCTCATATAAAACTCTCGTAAAGGAACCAAAGCTTAAATATCATAAGAAATTGGATTTGTTACAAATCTCGCTGATGTTAAAAAAACGAATTGTTTTTTTTTTTTAATTGAACAAAAATAAAAAAGCTTGATGCACATTTCCGAAATGGATAAGAATAAAGTTTGCGTGTCCATTTGTCCTTTATATTCATAAGTACTGTTTTCCACATGTCTGCACTTTTTTTTATTCGCCGAGACGCGACTAACACCCACTCTTTTCAAAGGAAACTTGTAAAGAGTTTTCTTCAGTTTTCCGAATAATAGGGTCATTGTACGAGAGAACAATTGCAGACTCATGTTTCATGAATGACATTACGTGGCGTAAAAACGACTCTTGATTCACGTAACGAATATTATTTCCACAATAATTCTAGAATAATGATCGCCAAGATATTTTTTAACACAAGAACATCATCGTTATATATATTTATTTAAGAAGAAAGAATATTTTCTACACTGTGTCATCATGTAAGAGTTATCATATGCGATAATACTTTTTAAATATGAATTAGTGAAAAGGTGGTAGTAATTTACCCTAGTGTACAAATATACTAATTATTAACCGTATTTAACTAAATAAATACAGAATTTTCACATATTTAATATTTTTTAATTTGTTTATAGGGCAGTAATTGTAGTATCAGAGTAGTATGTATATTATTAAATTTAACTTGCAGAATTAAATTTAAAAAAATATTATACGAAATAATGCTCTTATTAAATAATTAATTTAGAATAATTAAGCTTGATATTATATAGTGAGTTATTAACTATTTAACGAGCATGTAAAATGTGCTTCTAGGATTTTAAAATTGAAGAAAATGAATTTGGATAATGAAAGTACTTTTGTTCTGTTTTACGACAGGAAATTGTAGGTTTTAAGTTTAAAATTGTTTAATTCGAAGAACTTCCAATTATAAATCATAAAATAGTAAATATTTCTATTTAATATATTATTGAATTTTAAGCGCTTTAATTCAGCAGACATTTGTATGTAGTTAACTTGAATTTGAAAAAAAAAAAAAAATATTAAAAAATAACCTTGGAAAATATTTCAAACATAAAAAAAAAAGAAATGAATAAAAATTCCTATTTATTTAACTGTCAAAGGAAGATATACGAAAATAGAAAGTAACGAAGGAGTAACTAAAATTAAAGCTACAAGTTACTCCAAAAGAAAGGAATTTTGAAGTACCTTTAAATTTTAAATGGCTTGTTCGAGGACAGAACAAATTTATTGATTTTAGTGCGATTATTAAATTGTGGTTTAATAATCAGGATCATTGACTTGAGACTAAAGAATTTCGATCTGTCTTGTCTCTTCACCCATAGAAAGAAAACATTAGAAACTTTAAAGGCGTTCTTCTATAAGTTAAATGACTAACAAGATTTCCGCGAACAGCACGGGTCGTTTAATGGTATTCAAGCGGAGAAAAGTACTTCAGAGAATCACAATAAATAACAGAACAAGTAATGGAGTTATTTAAACATAACTTTCCGGTAACCTCTTTCCACCTGCAGTGCATTAAACTTTATTATTTTAAAAAACACTCAGCTCTATAAAATATAGGATACTTGAACACCAAATTATCGAATTTAAATTTGAGATTTTGGTCCACGAAGAAAGTGGAGACTAGCGAGCTGTTGCAAGCAGAATCCTGAGTATGTATTACTGAGAAGGAACAAATGGAGTAAGACGAAAAAGTCGCACCCGGTTTGTATTTTATCGAGTGGAAATGAAATAGAGGTTTTTAAACTATAAATTTTAACAATCGTCTCAAGTTCTTCGATGACAGCTTCTGTAAGAAAATTTGACACTGTGAGACGAAGAGCGAATGACAGGAGAAAAAGATGTGACAGACGACAGACGTGCTAGTCGCAACTCGCGCTCTCAGCTTACCTCAGAAGCAGCGTTGCATCCCGCGAAGATCACGAATGCGCTCGCTAAAACCCAATATATCCTTGGCTGCATATTGAATCCTTTGTGTTGGGCCCTTACGAGCCTCGTATGTTTCACTGTTTACGTTCAAAACTAATCAAAGATCCGCGGCCCGGTAGAAAAACCACCAAAAACCACGGAGCAACAATGCGAACACTACACTGATCGATGAATCGCGAGACACTGAGGGCGCAACAGTCGCTTTCATTCCTCTGCTAAAAAACAGACACTTGGCAACGCAGCGCCATCCAGCGATAAGCCCGCGATATTAGTTTTTAAAAAAATCTACTATTGGCTAAGTTTGAATTGCGCGCTAAAAATTGATCAATGGGAGATTTTCTCTAACAGCTAGCCAACGCAAGCCAAGTAGGCAAGGGTGCCAACATTGGGGTCACTAGAAAAAAATTAAAAGTGATCATTTAGTTTAAATAAATTGATATTAATTTGTTAACAAAAGTTTTGAGTTTAACCTAACATATGATTTAATTACATTTGAATACGTTCTCAAAAAAATAAAATGATCAATTATAAAATTGGATTGTATTTTTATAACTTTTACTTTTAAAGAATAACGTAACTAAATATATATTTAAAATCAGAAAAATGTAACTGTACTCGATAAACGAAAATTGTCTTCAAGATCCTTTTTTCCCGGTAGGTGATGCATCTTTGTCAAGTCCTTTTAAAAATCGCAAATTTTCATTTATGTCACATTTGTAACCATCTATCTTTTCTTTCATGTTTTGAATTTCGTCTTGCATTGATATTACTTCATCCTGTAGTTTCTGCTTCACCAGTTTCAATAATTCTTTTTTCTATGTAGAAAAGAGAGAAAGATGTCAAGTAGTTAAACCACAGTACCACAAACAAAATATAAAACTTTTAAGAATTTTTAAAACTATATACCTGTTTGTAGTAATATTCGCTTTCGTATGCTACATTTTTTTCAGAAAATTTGTTCGTATTTGCATCAGTTTTACATCCATTTAAGTTCATACCACTGAAAAATATTTAGTTTACGTTCTTCTAACCAAAAAACTAAACTAATTAATACTACCGATACTTACTTGTTTCCATATCCAGTCAAATTTCTAAAAATTAAACGAAACATTATTATCCTGATTAAAATTAGATCTTGGAATCATTGAAAAAACTGCAGACTTGCTACTTAAATTCGTAAACGTCAGATTCTACATTTCAATTTTGATGATCTCAATGATCTCAATGGGTGTCAAAGAATGTAATACATAGAAACTCGCGAGACTTTTTAAAAGACAAGAGAAGGTAATCAGATAAATCTCGAAATTTGATAACATTCGAAACTATTACTATCTATAGCGTAATTATATAACTGCTTCACAAAATCATTTCATTATTTAATTTTGTTTTTATTTTGAAATTATCGTAGAAACAAAATCATTAAATGTATTATACTAACAATAAATGAAAGCACTCTCACAATCGTGTTAATATAAGTTTGCACGTGCTTTACGTAAAAAAGCGATTTTCTCAATTAATATTTAGAAACAAATATCGTAATAAACAGTAAAAAGAAGATATTAATGTTTGACTGCCACAGTAAAGAGTTAATAAAAAAAATAAATTGAACCTCTACAATGATTTCTGTACTCCCTTCGTAAAATATGATCTACTTTCGAAGTGAATAGAATTTCTATTCTGTAAGTTTAATAACTTATTTTTTATCCATATCGGTGATCCGCGACTTGTGGCGATTGATTGCTTCCTGATGACGCTTAATTTGTTCTTCGTGGAAGGAAATCTCGTCATGAAGTTCTTCGCGCAAATGTTTCAGCTGTTCTTTTTGCTGAAAGAAAATCATTGATTAATATTAGGGTTTCATAAACAGAATGAAAATATATTTAAAAAATTATAAATTTATTCAAATTGAAATTAAATTGTTTGTTATTTGATTACCAACCTGGTTGTAAAAGTATTGTTCTTCTCTAGCAGCTTCCATTTTACCAAAGGCACCTCCAGCTTCGCGGATGGTGCCACCACCTCCACCTCCTTTTCCAGCACCAGAGCCAGGTTCACCAGACATTCTTACTTGACTGAAATGTTGAAATTATCCATTTATTAAAAACTGTATTTTCAATTTTTTTTATATATAATTCATAATTTCATGGTTTCTTTTTCCTATCAAAAATTTGAATTGCATTGACTGAAATTTATTCAAAAATTGACCTGCAACACCTAATAGATAAGGCCCAGAATTTTGAAATTGGACTCCTGTAGTAATTCTGCTTAATTATTAAATCAATTATAATCGAGAATTAAATTATCGCAGTTGTTGACTAAGAAAGTAAAATATTTATCTTTTGTTGCCCGAACTTTCCACATGTATATATATATATATATATATATATAAATTAGTCACATACTCCATGAAGTACGTTCTAGAATTGACGAAATATTTTTGGAAATTT
>JAUEJJ010000013.1:972335-985873 GCA_032164275.1 Synergus coniferae | reverse complement strand
TATATATATATATATATAAATTAGTCACATACTCCATGAAGTACGTTCTAGAATTGACGAAATATTTTTGGAAATTTTAGGTAAAATTTAAAATAAACCAACATTACACTTACTTTTTTATAAAATAAATTATTAGATATTGAATGAAACAAAACCAAATGTTAAATTTGTAAGGTGTAATTGAAAAACTGCATTACATAATTGAACGTAAAAATCCAACTACAATGCAAGTGTAATTTAGACTAACGCCACAGATCATTGACCATTGCAAAATCAATCTATTTTAATCTGTCGAGTGAAAAACGATGGATGCATTAGAGCTCTTATAAATAAAATCAGACAGTACCCAATTTACGTCTAAGAAAAATGAACAAAGTCGAACAGATGACTTATTTGGAGCAAGTATCAAAAGCCGGAATTGAAATTTATTCAGAAAAGTTATGATAAATGAATTATGTTTCGACTCTTTTGACAAGAAATTATTAAATATACCTCATAAATGCCATGTTTCGGGAAATAATCATTGGTACTCGCTGCATTGTTGAATTTTAAAAATCGAACGTTCCGGAGTCCGGACAGACAAGTATTTTTCACAAAATGAACATAAATTTCTAGATATCTATACATAGGTTTAATTCTAGCTTGGATTATTTTCCACTTCCTTAGTCAGAGGGAGACACTTATCTGAGAAACATTTAAGGTGGGAAATTTGAATTATTGAACATTATCGGTTTAACTAACATAGCATGTATAAACCGCAGTAAATACCGGATGATTTTTAAATTAAATAAAATAAATTACTTTTTAATAGGATGCCCCCCATCTGAATAAAACCGAGGCAAGCGCTGCTTAACTTCGGTGATGGGATGAGTAGGCTTAATTTTAATGAATACACACCTATAATATTCTGCTGCTTGACTCTCTGTAAGTTTCTTTTTAATCTCGGCAGTTTTCCATTCATCAAAAGCTGCATGTTTCTGAAGTTCAGCCTTTTCTAACTCAATATGCAGTATTTTTAATTTCAGGTCATATTCCCTTTGAGTGGCTTCGAATAACCACATTGCTTTCTGTATTGATGTTTGGTGGACCAAATTGTTAGTTGTACTCTCACAACTATCTTTATTTCCCTCTAATCCTGTGAAATCAATGAAAGTTTGAAATTTCAAAATTTTCAAATTTAAATGTCTTCTAAATACCTTGGGTTAAATCTCCATTAATACAATTTTCTATTTGATCATCATCAATTCGTGGCCTTTTTTCTTTTCTCAAATAATTCGGTGTTTCTTTATTTATATCAGTTTTATTATTTTCAATATTCTTCACATCTACTTCTACACCTTCCTGGCTGAAATCCCGTTCTAGGATTTTGCTCTCGAGTTCGGTTTCATAATCATCGTTAGGTCTTTCAAGCTTAATTCCATGAAGGAGAAAATGCGAAGGAGAAACGAATGTCTCTTTTCCTAAAGATGAGCAATTGGCATCTTCACTGCTCTCATCAGAACGATCAACATCCCCATCATTTTTTCGCACACTTTCTATAAGTCGCCATACGTCCATAGAAAGACTTGAAGGTTTGTTTTTTGCTGCCTCTTCAGGCCCCAGTGTCCGTAGCTGAAATTTAAAAGATTAAGAAATGAAAACTAATTACCTCAGTTCATCCTCAAAATCTTAAAATTCTAACATAAACTATTCTACAGTTTTCTCAAGGAAAAATATTCTAGAGAGTAAATTTCGAAAAAAAAAACAACATTGAGGAATATTTTTTCATTTGAGGTGTGATTGATAAGAGGGATGCGTAGTTCACTCTTTTACCCTATTTCCAGGATCTTTGCCAATTATCTAATTATAAATTAGGATCTCAATGGAATCCTGGAAAGGGAATGGGGGTGGGAATTAACGCATTCCCCTGATCAGTCGCACCCTTCTTCTCTGTTCTTTTTTTTTTTGGGGGGGGGAGTTCTGTCGAGGAGTGCTTTCCGTTACTCTTCATTCCCCTTTTCCTGATTTCCATCCCCCTATTATTACATTTTTCGTGATTAAAAATAATTTCAACACCTTCTCAGCAAAAGCGAACATCTCTGTCCTCGCCTGAGTCTTCAATCTCCTCCACTGTTCCCTCATTCTAGTGATGTCCCTCGCAGTCGAAAATCTCGTTTGAAATTCACTGTGAATTTTCTGCCAAGCACGTATTTTCATCGCTGATGCTGATGCATCGATTTTCTTATTTTCAATTGCATTCACGTGAAGCTTGATTAAAGAAAAAAGAGCACATTTTTCCTCCGGTATCCAGTTTTGTGTTCTCTCTCTCTTTTTCACAACCATGGTAACTTCCTTTGAAGACATTGCGCTTCACTTTGAACACCGAAAGATATGAATAAGTAATTAGTGTGGAAAGATTCGGAACTTTTGAAAGATTAACTTTGATTAAGGCTCACGAAACTCGCATTGATTAGCCACTGTTTTATACACTGTTTGCTTGTTTAAAGTCGGCTTTAAGGCAGTCACTTGTTCGCCGATAACTATTTTGCGAGCGCGGCCTCTACACAATACGAATACACTTCCTATGTGCCAAAAATTCGTCGTGAGATTGTATTGCTAAAAAAAATGTTGACTGAGTCATATATTTTTAAATATATAGGAAACACATGTAACAGTGATGTAACAGTTATGTTTAAAATCTTTCAAAAGATTTGAGCATACTTTTATTTAACAGGATATATGTAACATATTTCAAAATTAGATCGGAAGCTTCCAAGTAAAAACTAATTGTTACACCTTAAAGTCGTTGGCATCAAATTCAGTAAAATCGGTCTTACTTTAGAACTCAATTTTGGAATTTAAACAGTGAAGTTTTAAACTTAGATCAGCTTTGCTTAAATCCAGACAAATTTTCCCAAATTTGAGCCAACTTAATTGTAAGCGCTATAATTAATGAAGAAAATTTCGTATTGCTTTTTAATATAAATTATGATATTATGTGATATTATAAATGAATTTTGAAGATGTTTTTGAGTTTAGTCGCGACTAAATCTGAACTACACGCCATCTTGGTAAAGTACTAGCTAGTCGTTCGATAATAACAAATCCTCGGATCCAGTAGGGGATGCGAGTCTTCCGCGCAACGCAAACATTGTAATTTCGTTTCATTTCGTGGAAACCGAGATGGAAACTCATCGGAAAATTATATTCTGCTGATTAAAAAAATCTCATTGCTCTATTATTAAATATATTTTCCATGCACAGATTTTTATATGTGATGCATGCCCTATAGGCGCAAAACTTTATACTATATAGAATCACCCCTATAATTTTTAATCCCAGTTTGGCCTTCGCTAATCCAAGTTTAATCCCTTTCTAACTCTTTTGCTAAGATTCAAATGGGATAGACACTAGAAATAAACTATGCACAGAAAAGGATAAGATTTAAAAATAACCCACGGATAGTAATGGACTGAAATGGATATTAGGAAAAAAGCTGGAAAATTTCCATTCCTGTAAAGAGGAGAGCATTGAAGTGGATATATGACATTGAAAAAATTGTACACTTTAATGCCTATAAATCCATTGATTGAATGACATTGAATGCCATTGAATGCCATTGAACAGAGGTGCATGGAATGAAACCAATACCATTTAATGCTGTTGAATTACCAAATAAGTCAAATACCATTTAATGTTTTTTACGACCAGATATGTCGAATACAATAAATGTATTTGAATGCCGTTGAATTTAATTCCGGACAAAAACGAAATTTTTACAAGTATCTTTTCCTATATCAAAAAATGAAAAATCATTTATGGAAAAACTAAATTCATGGAATATAATATTTCAGAAAAATGATAAGTTAAACGAACTACCATCCAACATATCCACGACCTCACAACGAGTTTTACTAAAACACAAAGGTCTTCTCCCGCAAACACTCGTTGGTGTGTCCATCGAAGCTTTCAGTTTTCAGTTACCGCTACACCGTTGAACCTCCCAGTTGTATGAGGTTTCCAATTCTGGACTATCTACCAATCAATATATTTAAAAAAAATAAGTGCTGATTTTTGCAGATGCTTGTTACGTATGACAATTATTATATGACAATAATTCTGAAATCGAGTTATTTGGGGAAGATTTTTCAATCGAGTGTCCTTCAAAGAAGTTGCAGACTTTTTCATACAGGACTATATACAAGTTACTTGAGTTGTTTTATTTGTTGAGATGTTTAAGTTATCTTGATCGTAATTTTTTATAACGAATGAGTTGCTCTTCTCCTCACGATGCTATTCTTCGAAAATGCTAAGGTGAGCTTCGTACGTTCTTATTTTGTACTATACTCTTAAAAATTCGAACTTATGGAGAAGAATTCATTAGATGTATTAATTGCACTATTGTCCTATGCATAATATTACATATAAGCATAATAGTATAAGATGTAATACGTTATTCATATCGATGTTAAGTTTATGTTTCATGATTATGGTAATTGTTATCTAGTGATGTATACATTTTGAAAATATTGATTTTAAAGGCAAATTTCTTAATGTTTACGTGATGTTGAAATGAAAGGTCTTAGTGCCATAGAATATTATTTAAATCTATGAAATTCTGAATATATTTGAAGTTATCTTAAAAAAATGAATGATTCACAAGGTTATCTCATAGGTTATACAATGTACATATTCTGATTTGAGGAAATGTATAATACTATGTATAAACGAATCTATAAATTACATATTTGTGCTGGATTTACTGTTTCTAAGCAAAAAAATTAACTATAAATTGAATACATACATATAATCTATGTTTCACTATTTTTTGGGGAAGATTTTTAGTATTAATAAGAGTATAATTTTATTTTTTTTGCATATATGTGAGTCAGATGTGAGTTGCAAGACTTGCAATAGTTACTCGAGTTGTTTAGACTCGGATCAAAGGACTTCATTCTAGTTTCTCAGACCACTGTAATTCAATAGCTATACTCTAAAGTCTATCTTTTTTAAAAGTAAAAAGAGCTGGTATAGTATATATATATATATTATACTCTAATTGTGAGGGGAAAAAGTGGGAATTTTTAAATATAATTAAAATGTTATAATTATTTTTCCCTCTTCAGACTAGATCTAGTCCTCCAAATGTCAGTCTAAGCACAACAAAAAACTTGACATTAACATGGCGAAACATTTCTTACGAGGTTGAGAGAAAAAACAATGTTAGTTACCTAAAATCTTTCTTTGGAAACAAAAATCACGAGTATGTCCAAGTTTTGGATAGAGGTATTTAACAATTAAGTATTTAATAATTTTTGGATATATATGGCTACCTCAATGTATCTAGAAAATTAATTGTTTTTCAGTGAGCGGAGTTGTCAAGTCTGGGATCCTCATGGCTATAATGGGACCAAGGTAGAAGAGGAGTCTTCAATGTTGAAATGAAATGTTAATAGACCATGATATTATAAATAGGAAAAAGATAAGATATTTTTTAAATTAAGCGATTGTTTTATTTTAGTGGTGCAGGAAAGACAACTCTTCTTGCAACGATAAGTCGAAGGATAAAAGGTTGGCCTTTTTCTAAATTTATAATTTAATTCTGCAAAATAAGAACTTTTATAATGTTATTTAAATATTTAAAAATCTCTCTACTAAAGCGTCTGTTGTCTGGTGCATGACCTGCACTGGGATCAGTCTCTAAAGAGCTGAAATTACACCAGAGATACTTATACACTCTCACAATTTATCAGATACTGTTACCTATAATTTACCTGCATTCTCAGATAAAGTAAAATTAATTAAAAGAGTGTTTTAAGTCTTATCGATTAAGAAAAAAATTTAATTAACAATTTCAGACGAAACTTATGGTGATGTATTGCTCAATGGACAACCAGTTGATCAAGAATTAATGGCCAGAATGTCAGGATTTGTCCCGCAAGAAGACTTATCAGTGGAATCACTAACAGTGCAGGAACACATGGAATTTATGGTATACCTTTAAGAGAATACAAATGTATATAAGAAAAATTTGAATATATAAAAAAAATTATTAAAAATTAGGCAAGGATGAAGATGGACAGGCGATTTAAGACCTTTCTGAGAAAACAGCGAATCGAAGTTCTTTTAAGTGATTTGGGACTAGTTAAGTGTTGTAATTCTAGACTCTCTGCTCTATCAGGTGGAGAAAGGAAAAGAGTTTCTCTAGCAGTTCAGGTGCTTTAGAAAATTTTTTTTTATAATGTAATATAACAAGAAAACAGGTTAAAAATAATGTAAAATAATTTTTTCAGTTACTGACAGAGCCAAGAGTACTTTTTTGCGATGAACCAACAAGTGGTTTAGACAGTTACGCAGCCATGACAGTTGTAAAAACACTTAGGGAAGTCGCAGAAAGAGGAAGAATCGTTATTTGCTCTATTCACCAACCGACTTCCGGTATACTCGACCTTTTTCCGGAAGTTCTTCTACTTTCTGCTGGAAGAGTTGCTTTCCAAGGAAGCTCTGCTGATGCCACTGCATTTTTCGACAGGTATCAAAAAATGTTGACAATGCACGAAAAAAAAAAAACCAATACCTTCTCACTAGATGAGAATATAAAAATTGAAAAACTATTGAAGGCCTAATATATTATATATACGTATTTTTTTGTAGTTTGGGTCTTCACTGTCCATCTACTTTTAACAGTGCAGAGTTTTACGTTTCGCAACTGTCAGTAAATTGTGGAAAGGAAGCAGAAAGTCACAAAAAGGTATGATATATAATATGAATGGTAAATTATTTAAATAATATTGTAACATGTTATTTCGTGTAAATAATTCAGGCGTCATGGATATGTGATGAATTCGAAAAATCGAAATACGGCAAAGAAGTGGCTAAAATGATAGAAGAATCTTGTTTGGATACTTCAAATACAGAAATAATCCACCCATCTTTTTCTGATGGTTTTATGCCCACCTTGGAATTTAAAAAAGTTCGCTATCTCACACAATTGGAATGGCTCACGTGGAGAATTTATGTCGATTACAAACGAAATGTGTCGGTGCTTATTATTAGGTTTCTGCTCTATATGGTAAGAGAATACATAAATCTTTAATCTTCATTTATTAATAAAAATTACTTTCGAAAAACTAACAGTTTGATTTTCAGTTTTTAATATTATTCTTGCAGTTGATAGGTATTTTACTTGCAACTCCATACATAGCAGTAGCTAAAAACTTGGACCAAAGAGGCATTCAAAATATGCAGGGGCTCATTTATCTAGTGATTACCGAAACTGTATTTACTTTTAATTATGCTGTTTTCTATACATTTCCGAGCGAATTGCCGCTTCTTTTACGAGATATTGCTAGTGGGCTCTACAACCCAGCTCCATATTATTTCAGCAAAGTTGTATTTTCGGTAAGATTCATCATCAAGGCTTAATTTTTACCAACTTTATGAATGAATTGATAACATTATTTCAGATACCAGGTGCAATATTTCAAACCCTAGCTTACTCAATTCTTATTTATCTTGTCGTTGGTCTCAATGGTGGATTTCTTGGATTCATATTTTTTACAATACCAGTTTCACTGAGTGCAATATCTGCCTCTGCCATGGGTAGGAAATACTTAATAGAAGCAGAATAATAAATATATCTTCTTATTAAACATTAATTAATTGTACCTGTTAATTTTACATCTGGAGCGGTATGAATTAATTTTATTTTTCCATCAGGATACTTGATGTCAGCTGCATTTGAATCTTTCGAGACTGCATCATTGCTCTCGGTACCAATTGATTTTTTGGGTCTTATATGCAGTGGAATTTATCTTCAACTAGGGTAGGAATCAATAATATAACTTACTATAAATTCTTCTTTTATATAATGAAACATAGAAATCAGTGGAAAAGAGGAGAGGGGGCCAGTAGTACTATTGGTCAATGTATATATATTCAACCAGAGTGGAGTCAGTAGTAAAAATTCATGATTTAGTTAATATTTTAATTAATAAGTAATCAATTCCAACTTTTATATGGAACATATTAAAAATGTTTTTACAGAAGCATACCACCAGAATTATCTTGGTTGAAGTACTTATCGCAGTTTTATTACGGAACTGAAGCAGTATCTTTGACACAGTGGCACGAAATTAAACACATAGGTAATTCAATTCAAGACGTAAGATTTAAATCGTAATTTATTTAAATAATTTTTTAAATAAAATATAATATTTAAGTTAACATAAATCACAACACTGGAAGTCTAATGCTAATAAATTCTTAAAGTTTGCCCTCCAGATCCAAATGAGCCTTGCATATCAACTGGAATGGGCGTCTTGGATAAATATGGTTACATAAATGGTCACTACCAAGTGGATTGCCTTGGGCTCATAGCGATTTTTTCAGTTTGCCACCTCGGTGGATTTTTAGCAATTATACGAAGAAGTCAAGAAGCACCTGTTTATTAATGTCACAATTTATATAATAATAATATATGTATCTAACGTCAGTGGGAGGACAATAAAGAGCCCAGGAAAAGTAAAATGACTCTTAATTCTTGTAAATCTAAGAAGGAAGAGTCTATACAAGCACTGCATCAAATTTTCTTTACTCTTATTTTCGGGTACGCTCGAAATAAAGTAGAAATACTTTAGCTTTTAGCTGCGAACTGCTTGGGTGTGTCTACTCAAGCGCAAAGTCAGCAATTTTAAAATTATTGGTAAATATCTGCCTCGTAAAGGCAAAGATGAGTAAGTTAATCAAAAGAATACCTAGGTAATTAGTTTATGATTCTTTTAATAACGCGTATTTTTTTAATACACGTTTGAAAAGTTTGTTGCTTTTGGGTAAAAGATAGGTAAGAGATTAAACGAGATTAAAAGAACCAAACATGAAATAACAATTGAATATAATTTAATATTATTGCACCTATACAATATTTATCAAATAAGTGAAATTAATTCGACCGCAATATAATAAACGACCAAGTACTCATTGCCTGCTTTGCACAAGACTCTCGCTTTAAATACTTAACTGCTTATGTATACTGCTTATAAAAGTGAAAATGGATCAAAGGATTTCTTTCATTAATGGAAGAGAGACTGGTCTAACGTCTTAATTATTTACAGCATTTGCTATCTTACATAATAATACAGCGTTAAAATATACGTATGTCTCGAGTCTGAACGAGACTCTCGTATTAACAATGATGCATTATTCGAGTCGAAAGTTGTCGGACAGAGAAAAGTGAGTTAAAAGAATTAAACATTCAATAATAGTTAATCTTAATAATAAATCGGGTAAATCGATTTCCCTATAATCAAAAACTTATGGAAGTACTTTCGTTTGTATTATCCCTAATGGTAAAAAGTGGAATTCTTAATTATAAATATACAGGAAACACAATAAGTTTCCGTGTCTTGATCTTCACGAGATTATAAATTATGCTCGGACGAATGGCACTAAGCCCATGATACTTATTTAACCCACAACCTTCCCTGATTTTCGGTAGAATGATTCTTACAATTAAACAGCAGCTACACGGACTCCTACTTAATTAGCCAACTGGAAGTATACTTAGAATATAACAAGCTAACGGATAATTTCTTAGTTGAAATAATTACTTCTTCTGCCGCAATTTAAATGACACAAGTAATTTAATATTCAGAAGCATTCGGATGAATTTAAGGCACCTTTATCTCTATATGTGGTTTTGTATACAAATTTTAATTAATCAAATAATAAGATATCAATGAAATAATTTTTTTCTTATATTTCTGCAATATGTATAGTGTCGTTTTTCTTTAATATATAAAAATTGAGTTTCTTAAAAACGTAAGAAGACTCGAAATTGATTTTTTTGAACACGAGCAGTTATTTGGCAATAGAAAACAGATGGAATCGTACTGAAAAAATGCATATGCGTAAGTATAAATATACGTACTTGGTATACAATAATATATAATTATATAATAATATATAACTTGGTCCGAGATACGTATATACATAAGTACATGAAAGGTATAATTATCAACAACTAGTAGATGCAAATTAATTGTGGCTCGATGTCGGTTTATGAACGTAAGTTCGGTGGAAGAGAAGCTGACCAGCTGGATAGATTCGTCAGCAGGCGCAAGACTTCTTCGAACTGCTTGGAGACTGATTCAGTGCAAACCTCTCGCCATCGTTCTGGTCCTGAGAGCCGGGGCTCTTCATAATTTGATCATTCTGGAGTATCTGAAGAAGAAAGCAACTTTTGTAAATATAAACCCATTAGAATTCAATAAAACAGAACAAAAATTATTTCTGAAACAAGTACCACGGTGTTGTTATCTGAAGAGAGATAATAATAAAAGCGTAGATTATAAACCGCGATATTAAGTAATTAAGTACTACATCGTATCTCAAATGTAGCACATTTTGTAGTAGCTTCAATAAACAAAGAGAAAAACACTTTTACGATGTTTTAAGCTGCAATAAACGTAATAATTATGACGGTAAATTGCTTGAGAAAAGACGTTTCGAGACTGATAACATTCAGAAATATTTTTTCAATTTTAAATCTACATAGTAAGATATAATTAAAAGAACAACTAACTTTATTGACAAGGAACCGAGCAGCCTCTTCGATGTTGATATTTTCTTTGGCTGACGTTTCGAACCACCCGGCAAAGTTCTTCTCCTTGCAGTATTCGTCCATCTTGGCAGGTGTATTAACCAAACCCTCCTTCTGCTGATCACATTTATTTGCTAAGAGGACACAGGGTATTGGCGAACCGTCCGGAAGTTGAACTTTCGAATCAAGATCCTGCTTCCACTTCACTACGGCTTCCAAGGTAGCGCTTCTCGTCACGTCGAAGACAATAAACGCACCCACAGCTTCTTTGTAGTATACCCTTGTCATATTTCCAAATCGTTCTTGTCCTACAGCAGCAGAATTGCATTTTTTATACATTAAAAAGATACATATATTACACACCTACAACAATTGCCTACTTTTTCAATGATTTTACATGAAAAAAATTTAATTAAAAAAAAATTAAATTATATCACGTTCAAATTCGTACGATATACATTCGTCAAACTGTATTATATAGAAAACTCGATAACTTTCCTACGTGACGGTCTCAGACGATTAAGCAAGGAGGCAGGAAGTACAGTGACTTTCCCTTGTGTTAATACGTCGCATCGCGTCGAAACCCTGGCAAAGAAAAGATGGGAAACGAAGTCATCTAGCGAAATTTAATTACGTATAATTGTATGAAGAGGAAGAGCCTGATTCGAGTTAATTAGATCTGGTTACATCTCACATAGGTCTTGCGTTAATAATTTAAAAATCTAAAATTAATTTCAAGTGTGTTTCCATACGTATTTGATTTGATATAATGATGCATCATAATACATTCATAATTCATGCAGTATAAGATATTGCTGCTAATAATGTGACTTATGTCATAATATGCACGAACCTGCAATATCCCATAACTGCAGCCTAATGATTGTGTGCGGATCCCAGTTCAAAACTTTCAGTGCAAAGTCGACGCCAATCGTTGCTCTGTAATGTTGAGAAAAGAATTGGTGAACGTATCTTTTGATGATGGACGTCTTCCCAGCACCAAGTTCTCCGATAACAAGGATTTTGTACAAGTGCTCTCGTTTCTCCCCCACTCCGGCAGTCGGTGCATTGTTCTGCGACGACTGAAACAAACAAAATTGAGAAAAATTAATATATTTGCACGCAATTTTTCAGAGAGAAGATTTCTAATATACTATGTATATTAGAAAAAATACCTACTGAAGCAGTTGATAAACGACTTTCTGCTACTACAAAATATACAGTTTTTATAATATAACTTTAAAAAATCAACAGTATTAATTATACGAGTAAAGATAATTAGGACAATAATTTCTAAGTGCAATGATAACAAAATAGGGATTCTCTCTCCGCACTAAATTACTTTGTGAAAAAAAAAAAAAAAAAAAAAGAAAGAGATTCTATTAATAGCTGAAGTAGCAACTTCTTTGGAACAGAAAAACCAGCGTAACACAGCAGAGAGGATAATAATTATCAATATCAATTAACTTGTCCGGCCGACAGGTGTTATTATTCCGGTTGAAGTTAATTTTAGAGTATACTAATCTAATCTTATGTTCTGTACATTTATATTGTCTGACCTTATAATCATCTTTTCAGGGTATCTCATTGAATACATTGCATATAATTTAGGAGACGAGGCAGCTTTAAAGTAAAGAATTAAAAAATATATATATACACACACATATATATATATATATATATATATTAAAATACCATTAAATACCACTTACTATAATAAACTATAATAAGTATAAATGAGATGATAATATCATATTTTGATCCCTTAATCCTTAATCCATTTTTAAAATGGAAACAAAGACAATTATAGTTCAGAGTTTTATTTCCACTTTTAAAGTGTACAAATTTTGATTTACTATTACTTTAACTATTATAAGATTTTCAGAAAAACAAAATATAAAAAAATAACACTGTATTGCATGGTCATTCGGAAAAACTGAATCGCAATCGACGCTTCTTAATCGCAAAAGTAGTTACCTTTTATCTTATGCAAGAATATAGATTATATTAATTTACACAATATTAAAAGAAAAGATTAATCTAACGAACCCCCAACCACTTCCATTTTGGACTTCCGACCGTCCAATTGGCAAAGTCGAATGTTGTCAAACTTCGCCATTTTTTCTCGTAAAAGTTCATTCCACAGGTTTACTGACAGATAAAATTGAAACAATATAGTTTAAAACACTTTCGGACACCGCACCAACTTTAGGAAAAGTAATATTGCTCCTTCTTTTCGTCTGATACCGGCAGTTGGTTGAACCACTACTACGCCCGCAGAGTGTCTGGATTCTATGGTCTGGATTCAGATTCATGAACTATGGAGTCAAAGGCGTCGAATCAACAACAAGAGAAGACTCATGAGAAGACTATCTGGGATAAACAGTGTTTGGCATTTTCCGTTCGTGCCATGAAATTATGCTTGCAGCTCTCGGATGACTTACAAGAGCCCTACCAGCCCTACCAGTTTCGGATTAAGGATAATCCTAACGGGGACCAGCACGAGTGTCCGGTTATATTACAAATGCATGTGCATGCAAAAAATGCTCCTATCGATTGAAACTTGATACGCATAAGAAAAAAGATACGCGAAGAAACAACGTAGATAT
The DNA here is from genome assembly GCA_032164275.1 of Synergus coniferae. NCBI lineage: Eukaryota > Metazoa > Arthropoda > Insecta > Hymenoptera > Cynipidae > Synergus > Synergus coniferae. Next base: position 972,685 of record JAUEJJ010000013.1, on the reverse strand, counting down.
TGTATAAATAAAGATAAAAAGAATGCACTATTTTAGTAAAAAAAAAATTTCAAGCTATGTTAATTAATTTCAAGGCGTGTTAATCGAATTTACTTTGTTCGAAAAAGACACACGAGATTTGTGCTTACGAAATAAACTTCTATACATGATAGTTGCTTGAGTCAAACATTTTCTCAGGAATACAATACACATATACGCTATATACCTAGGTCACATAACCCAAATGATCACTGATCAGTCTGAAAGATACTCTTGTTTCCATCTCCTGGCCTTGTCTGCACAATGACCTCTGCATTGCTGTCTAAAAGTAAGTGAAAGTCATTATATCAGAAACCTACTCTGAATATACA
>JAUEJJ010000013.1:949176-972235 GCA_032164275.1 Synergus coniferae | reverse complement strand
GTCTGCACAATGACCTCTGCATTGCTGTCTAAAAGTAAGTGAAAGTCATTATATCAGAAACCTACTCTGAATATACAATATACATATATATGCATCGTTTGACTGCACGTAATATTTGAAACAGATATGTTACTATTTCTTTCACGTACACTAGAAAGCCCTTTAAAAATAAACAAGCATTATTTTTTCAGTTATCATTCAACACCCATGTTAATATATTTTATGGGAAACTTCAAGTGTCTTGAGCAATTTTCAAAATTGGCTCAATTGAGAAATAATATCCCATACAATATTCTTTGATAAATATTTTCTACGTCTACTGATAGTCTACAAAATACAAATTGTCAAATAGGCTTCAAATCAGCTATATAGACATGAGAAACATGTAAAATATGAGCGACTAACAATAAGAAGCTTCTAAACATAAAGAACTGCATCTCTACTAAAACTGCGGTAATGCAAAATTCTCACCGCACTGTCCTGGCTGTAAGATCTGGATTTCTCAGCGTTTTCGGCAAGCACATGAGCCATGTTGTCTTGGAAATTGGCGTGATCTTCGTTCTGCTTTTCGTAGTTCTCGAGATGATCCTCCTCAATTCCCGCGAGGTAACCAACACCCGTATCCTCGTCAAAAGTACCTTCAAATGTCGAGAAGGGGTCGAATTTCCGGACGCTGATGTGCCTCGCTGTCTTCCTGATTTTCTCCTCCTGTTGTGTCTCCTCCAGGTCTAGGAAGGTCTTTCTAGCTGACTCCTCGTCTACTGTGACAGCGATCACGGTATCACCAAAGGTAGCCACAGAAGAATCGAAGCGACGCCGCTGGAAAATGGCGCGTTTCTCCTCCAAGAGTGACTTCCGGCGCGGCTCCAGCGGCGACGTCTTCGGGGAAGAATCGGTGGTTTCTGATTCAGATTTAACCGCGAGTTTAGGCTTCTTAAACGCCTCGTGGGCAGAAGAAGAGGGCTCTGGCCATTTTGTTATCGCGTAGGGAAGCGTCGAGATTGAACTTTGGATGAGACTTTTTTGTACTTCCGGTACCATCTGAAGATGCTCTTCCAAATTTGGTGGGTCTAAGTAAAATCGAGTTCCGTGGTATAACGATCACAAACGTGAACTAGATCGCACAGATATTTGTATACTGTGCGATTGATTTGAGTTTTGTGTACTTCTCGTTTTAAGGAAGATATATTCCAGAATATATTCCACATTGCTTACGCTTGAGACATGGCACAGTGTACCAAACCGAGTGATGGTAGCAGAGACCAGCGTGGACCTAATTTAAATCAATACTTTTTATTAAATCAGAGATGAGAAGAAAAGTCTTGATCCGTTTTCTTTCTTATTGTCAGTAAAATAATGTTTTTAGCTTATTCAAAATTTAAATATATTTTAAGTGGTCCCATTTTGGTACACTGGTTCAGTGCCAAACGTAAACAGAATTCGAATTTATGAAAAAATGTTATTAATTTCAATACACAAATCGTTTTTAGAAGACACTTTTTACTAAAATAAATAAGCAGAAATAGTAATAAGCTTGAAAAAGGAATCGTTCGAAATTCACATCTTCACTTGCCACCCCGTCCCCAATCTGAGAGTAAGAACATATTAAATGATGTCCAGACTTAATTTTATAATTTAAAGTTTTCTAAAATAAATTCATATACTAAAATATATTTTCTATAAAATCTAAGTTTAAAAACTAATAAATTTGAAAAGTGTGCTTGGAATCTATGGGTTTATCATATATTAATAAAAATGTTATATTGAAATGCGGAAATTCACGTCAGTCACGCACTAATCTGATATTATTCGATACTCTTAGCTTTTTTAAAAATAAAAACATGGTGTATAGATCAAGCGAAAAAACATGGTTCGTATTCAAGAGACCGAGTAGGTAGGTACCCTTTCCGAGGCGTTTAGCAGATTACTTTCACCAAATGAAATCAAATTCATAGGCCTCAATGTTTTGCTATCTACCAAAACGACACTTTAGAGCTTCATAGATTTAGAGGCAGTTAGAGGATCGATGCCAAGTCAAAATAGTTGTTAATTTAGTACTTATTAATGTAAATTAAAAAATCCGTCTAGTTGATGTGCAACTAAAAAATTCCCCAAAAATAGGACACGTATCACAAAACTCTAACTTTTTTCATTGATAATGGCAGCGATTGATGTCAACTGATCACAAAAAACTTGCCTCTTCTGAATTTATTAAAATGAAGATAAGAATTTTGATATTGTTTTGATATTTGCCCTGTTGTTGCAAGACTATCTCTACTATCTCGACCCTGATCAATCGATCGTTCGATAAGAGGGCTTCGCAAAGGTGAATGTCGAACGCTCTCTTCGCATATATATATAGTAGGTATATATTTTTGACCGCGAGATCCGATGGAACTGACAGTTCTCTCACCGTGCTGTTGTAATTTGGCAGATTTGCCTACTCGCTCTTCCTGTAGGTTGATGCTTTTGATAGTTAACGATGGCGACTTGCGCTGCACTACGGTAACGGTGGTCACCGGTTTCTCGATCAACTTCTCAACCAACTTCTCGGATTTCTGCTGGTGCAGTTGTTCCTCCTGGCTTGTTTGTTCTTCCCCTTTTTTACCCTCTCTCTCTGTGGCCTCGCCTGGCCTCTCCTTCGCGGTGGGTAACGACAACGTTGAGGATTTTTCTTCATTCGATCCCTTCCTTGAGATTGTCGTCGGCGAATTGTCCAAACGACTCGTTGACTCTTGAGACGATTGGCTCACAGATCGACTACTGTCACCACCCTCAGGCGTGTGTCTTGTCTCTTGTTCCGGTCCCGTTCGGAACTTGTGCAAACTCAATCTGCGCACTAGCGAGTTTGACTTCTTTGCACTCTTTACTTTGACTTTGATACCATCATCTTCAACTTGCAGCTTGTTCCCCTTTTCATCTTGCGATCTTTTTTGGGAACCTTCATCATCGTAGTCCATTCCAGGTGCAAAAGATAGAAAAGGAACGAGGGAAATATTAATGTGGGTCTCATCTGAATCTGAGATTAAATTCAAGAAGTTAGGTCAGAGTTTGTAATAAAGCTTTATCTCAGCATATGTTAGTTACGGAAAAGTGATGTAAGATAAGTTATTTTGTGACTGATGGGCCATTAATTTAAAATCACTCGAAGTTACAATTGACCCCTTTGATTTTGATAGAACCTCTTACTTGTTTTTATATAATAAATGTTCCACACGCTAGCTTTATAATTTAGAGAAATTTTAAAACAAGCACATTCCTAAAAATAATTAATGAAGTAATTATTTTGATAATCACATAATTAATTATTAGCATCGTCGAATTAGCAATTTCATCAGTCAGATATGAGAGATCTTATCAAACTAATAAAATGATAAATATTTGAGTGTCAACTGAAAGAAGAAAATTCTTTCTGCTTTCCGTTAAATTTAACTATGCATAAGTTTCATTAAAATCAAAGAGGGTGTTAATTAAGAGAAATCATGAACAATAATCAAATATTTAGGTTTGAGAGAACTCACAAAACAGAAGCTACATTTCACAAAAGCTGGTTCAATTAAATTTCGATTCGCGATGTAAACAACCAGAAAGTAAGAAGTTTTATCAAATAACTAGAGACTTGCGTGCACAGTGCGGGGGATGATTAAGAAGTATAAAGTAGTTGCAATCTCGAAGTCTATAACCTTTTGAGCCCAATTCAGCCTGTTGAACTTCGATAGAAGATTCGGCCTCAAAATTCTTCTTCTTCTTCTTCATTTTAAAGAGACCACCTTCCTTCCGCAGACTTTTTTTTAAGGAACCGAATCTACCCTTTTTCTTTCCCTCCGTTCCCACGCCGACGACGGTCTCCAAACTAGAGCTGCTCTCTCCAGCGTTGATATTCTCGGTAGAAATACTTCCCATCTGATGTTTCCAGTTCTCTTCGGGAGAAGATAGGCTAATCAAAGTGCAGTCTGGAGAACTACCATCTTCGTTTGCTTTTTCGTTATGATCCATCTGGTAACTATTCGAGATTCGATGTCTCAAATCAACGGGGACGTGGAGACAGGCCGCGAATTGGCTTCTTTAGAAACCCTAGAACCGTTTTAGGGTTCGATCGGTTGCCATCGTAGAATAATCCGACACGCTCTCGCTAGTCGCGCAGACCAGCACAGAGCAACGAGCGAAACGGAAACGGAGAAGCCTGGGATTATCTTCTCTGTCTCCAATACTTACACATGTCAGAAATGGCAATAATACCTTCATTATTTGCAAAATTCAATGAAAGAACTTCAATCACTTCACACTTGAATAAACACTTCTCGAACATACCCTTTGGCAAAAGAACAATCATGCAACCTTAACTACAAAAGAAAATTACTGAAAATGCATATGGACAACTAACAATAAGAAAGAAACGTTTTTTAAAACTAATATCTTACTGCTTACGTAATTCGTGTTATTATTGCTCGCAAACAAAAAGATTATTATCGCTACATTTTTAGTATTAACACAAGCAACTACGAGTATGTTTAAATGTTCATAATTCAGCGGCCTTCAACGATAAGATTCAAGGAACAAAATACAAAATATATTGTAATTAGTAATTTGACCCACTTACATTTAAATTTTTCAGTTAAGTGAAAAACACGTTAACGAAGCTTATTTCTTAGTAATGGCTTTAGGGTTTGTCAAGTTCTATGAAGGTATTGCGTTATTAGTATGATTACCCGCGTTTCTCACATATTAATACTTCCAGGAGTTCCATTATGTTTTCAATGAAGCAGCTTATTACGGAGAAAAATTTATTTTCTGAATACAAAAAGCGAAATTAATACATCCCTAATGTATTAGTATTCCGACTAGAGTTGATGCGAGTAATATGAAGAAATTTTCTCATAGTACTCGTTTTTAAACACGATTAGGCCTCTTTAAGCTGCTTCTGTTATGCAAAATATGAAATGATTCTTTCAATTTCAAATTGCAAAAGAAGGTAAAGCCATTTCTACATATGTTTGATCAATTTCTCTTTCTGATTGATAATCTCAAAATGGTCCAAGTTTTCGTTCATCATTTGCTTTCTCGCTTTCCCTCTCATCATCTCTTTGTATTGTTTCTCTTTTTCTCCCTCTCTACTATAAAATGACACCGATAGTATACATGGGTGGTGATCCCTCTGCACGCACCGAGATATGCAGTAGTTACTATACGCAGAAACGATAGGTTACACGAATGCATATTGCACAGGTATGAAAAGAAAAAAAAAGTATAATTCGCGCCGCAATAAAACAAAACGCCGAAGAATACGAAACGTACTTGCAAACTGTAAACACATTCGTGTCCTGGCGTGCACTAGATGTTGATTTATAAAAATATGGGAGGACAAGGGCAGAGAGGGGGTGGCATAATCCCCACCATTGCGACCCATCAACATCCAAGTAGTTGTAGTCGGACCCTAGTTTGAGTAATGTTGATATCTGTATACGATATATGACATATGTGGAAGTACGAAGTACTACTGAGGTTGGCAGAAAGAAACCATGAAGTCTAACAAACCAGATGCACATAAACTCCCCGTGTGTAATTTAATCCGCTGAGATTGTGGGTGCGTGCACAGATTCATGTGACATTCACGCAAATTCATCTCAAACGATTGAATATTTACGTTAAGGAAATCCCTTTATTTTTCAGTGAATTAGGTTTGAAATCTAAAAAACAGCGTTTCACAGATATATAAAAAAAAGTATCATACTAATTTTTAGCGCACTAAATCCCAGCTAGAATGACAATTTGTGATCCAAATGTGGATTAAAGCGTTGCATAATGAAAAAACAATTGACTCTACGTAAGAAATTAAGAATATGAGAATGTAATTGTAATTTTTCAACTGTTTTCCCATTGTGAAATGCTTTGATCCACTTTAGATCAAATTTGATACCTTGAGATTTAGTGTGATACCAAATAAAAGGGTAAAACAAACGTAGCGGATTTAATATAGCATCAAAAATGTTGCGTAACGTTGCGGATACTTTTTTCAAATATGATATTTTAGTAATTAAAAAAAATTTAATGTTTGCGGTCATTAAAAAAGCGTCTATTAAACATTAAATATTGTGTTTTTTAGCATCATAAACCTTGAGTTTTCCTGTTATGAAATACTTTTAGAGAATGATACAGATATATTATTGAGACATATTTATTAGCTATATAGAATGAAGAAGATAATGAGGTTGTTTTAATAAACATATGCATATGTCTCAATTATGCTATAGTAATCCCGATGTAGTATAAATAGTGCTTTGATCGAGGATGTTCAATTATTAATTATGTATCATTTACATAAGACCGCCCATTGTAGAAAATTACCGCCACCGTATAGAAAAATACCGCAAAAGTTACATAATTCGTCACAAAGACTCATCTATCTAATATTATTAACATATTTCATGCGTTTAAGTTTGTTTTTAAAAGTTGTGACATAACTCAAGAATAATTTAATTGCAGGGGAAAAACAAAGTGTTTTCAAATTTTAACTTAAGATATTTATAGATAGTTACAAATAGTAAATACCATAAAAAATATATTAGGTTAATTAAATCAAATATTACGTTTTATATATAAGGTATGGGATAGTCTAGTTTATATAATGGACAAGTTGTATGGTGACAGAAAAATCCCTGGATTCTTTTCGTGGTCACGTACAGTAAAGAGGTTGCGGTTTTAGAATTAGATGTATAGTGACAAGAAACTCATTTCCCAGACATCTTTTATTCAAATAAATCACTGCGTAATACTATTACACGGTAAATTTTAAAATGGATTTGCAATATATAAGAAAATTAATTATTACTTAATTAATTGCTGTACTTTCTTGCAGAATCCTATTTGAACTGGTTTATGTTTTGAACAAGAGAAGCTATTGTCCATAAAATTTAATGAATACAGATAATTCTAATAATAAAAGAAATATATTTGATCAATGGTGTGAGCAATTATGATAATCAGCATCATAAGAGACTTTTAAACTCTATTTATGTAATTTTATTCTGATAAAAGTTATATCTTCCATTCATTCTTAATTGATCATTATAGGCTTTTTTTTTAACGATTTTGCGTTTTAATGATTAAGTTGTGAGTTGAAACAATGTAGATTTTTATCTATTTCCAAGATACTAAATATAGGAAAGTAATTAAACTAATTACAAATTCTTTGATTTGAAACTCCCCTCTATATTTCTTTAAAATTGTTTGAAAGAATCAATTGAAATTCAATCGATATTTTTTAAAATCCCTTAACATTGTTTAATATATCTTAAAAACTGATTATGTAAATCAGAAAAAAATGACATATGCGAGGACATTGAAATTAAAGATGCGATTCAGCCGTAACGCATGACTATATGAATTGGTAAATAATTAATTAATTATACATATAATTATAATTATAATTAATTATTTCTCTACCTTTCTTGTCCTTTTAGTATCCCCTTGCTTGCTATTTTCACTAAAGTTCATATTCAAGTCAAGATAAAGATGATTATTGTTCAAAAGTTGTGGAGGTGGCTCCTTTGGTGGAGGATTTGCCACCTTCTTATGTCTCAAACGTCTTTCGGTTCTATCCTGCCTCGTACGCAAGACTAATGCAACATTTCTATCCAACATTCTATCAATTTTTAAATGATTCCTTATTTCCTCATGTAAGGAGATATACTTAATGAAAATCGATATCACTACTTTCCTTTTAACGTATTCACTCCTTTGAAATTATCTTACGAATCTTGCGATTCAATCACGAAAACACTCGCATTCACTTATATATATACAGAGTTTCTACTGTAATTTGAATCGGCTTGAAACTTTGGCGATTTCATCTTGGAGTGAAAAGAAACTTGATTGAAGAATTCTTAGTTTTTTAAACGCAATTGAATAAATTTTCTTTGAGTATTACAATCCTTCAGTTATAATACTTCACACTGAATTGCCCGCATGGAATTACAAAATTTTGTCTGTGTTTATTATGTGATTCCAGAGTAAGTACTAGTCACTCTTGTAAATTCATATTACATATCTGGAGATTTTGCGATTAATTAAGAGAGCTTTAGGCGCAAATAATGATGCGGTAGCATGTGGGAAATTCGTAATTGTGTTAGTCGTTTACTTTCTACCCGGACGGCACTGTCGTTTTATTGTAATGATCGAAATTCTTAAGAGAATGATACGAAATGTGACCAAAGAGACCAAAGTCCCTCCATTTAATGGTTCATAATCATTCGTGTTATCGATTAACATAAAAAAATGTAGACGCCGTGTATCCATAAATATACACAAATCTACACAATCCGCGACATTTGACCAACATGCGACTGCGTATTTTTTAAGGAAATCGCAAATATAACATTTTTTTGTTAAAACTATACTTTGAAGAAAAATTCAGAATTATATGATTTCCGACATTTCCGTAAAGAAAATTAGAGTATAGAAGTACTTCAATTTTTTTGTACTTTATGCCAAATTTTGTCAATTTATCAGCAATTTATGAGTACGTACGAAAAAAGGACACCATTTATTTATGTTTACACATTGCTTGATTTAGCGATGCTATTGAAAATAATGGTTAATAATATTGCTACAAGAGAACAAGAACAGAGTAAATCAGTAAATACTGATATACAATTTTATGTTTCCCAATTTTATTAATTAAGAAATAATGCTTTGACACTACAAAATTGCATTACATCATCTTAATTCTTCTTACGGAACATGTAATCAGAGACTACATATATACGTATACTAGGTCATTCAAGCGTTCATTGCTCTGTACTACATTGGATTTGTTAAGCAACATGTAATCGTTGTATAAGCAAAATTTTGTATAAACTTTAGAGTATAAGCTGTGTGCAATTTTGCCCTATCTATATGAATTGAAAGATTCATTATAGACGTTCAACTTTATATATATATATCCCTCCGTCGTCCCTGTGGGTCGTTTGTGACCCGGGCGATTTTACGAAGTGGAATTTGTGTCGAGACTGAACAAGTTGACGCACCATTCTTACCTCCTAAAAAAAGTTACGTTATAGGAGACCAGAAGGGCCCAAGGGCCATTTGTGTGACACTGTTCGTCTACGAGTGAATATCGATTGAAAAGTGCTCTAGGTCATGAACGACCCACAAGGACGGCGGTGTTAGTGTTTCTTCCAGGTAATTAAGTTTTTATTTCTTTGTTGCTTAAATTGTGCACTTGACGTGTAAAATTTTTCATTTTTTAAAATAAAAATACATGGAGCAAATTATTATATTTTTTTCTGCATGCAATATACCTGTCTAAAAAACACTAATAAATATGTTTTTGGAAGCCAACAAAGGTAAGTTCTTTTTTTTACAGGAAGGCTTAGTCCGACAAATAAAACCCTGAAACCTTTTTTTTAAATTAATTATTTAAATAGTTATATAATTTTAATGAAATTTCCACCTTTTCCTTGTTTTTTTTTGACTATTTTGTTTATTTAAAACAGGAAAAAAATTTTTTGAATATTCAAAAACAAATGAATGATAAAGTATAGGATCTGAATAATAACTTAAAATATTCAAATTATTTTTTTATCGCAAACTGTATTGGCAGAGGAGGGGTGGACACAGATGACCCAAAGGGACGGCGGAGGTAGTAAAAGTAACAAGGACGGCGGAGGAATACACACACCCCATATCTAAATAAACGCTTGAAGAAAAAAAAGGCGGAATGATTTTACGAAGTTGAAGTTAGAAAGAAATTTTTATCTTTTTTCAAGATTTTGAAATCTTTTAAACTCAACGAAATCTGCCTAATACTTTATGTTGTAGATAGAAACGGGGACAAAAAGGCGAAGATTTTTCCATTTTTTCCTGTCAAAAAGGCGGAAGCTAAATAGCAAAGAATTGTTTATCTGTTAAAAATTAAATTTCGAGATATTATTTTGATTCGAAGTTGGCATTAAAATGTTGCAACAGTTGAAAACTATAGTCTTGACTGGTTAAATTTATGTAGATACTGAGTTTCAATTAATATAATCGGTGTATCAAACATATTGGTCACGACTACATAAAAAAAGCCCTACCAGCATCAGACCTAGTAAATTTAATAAAAAGAAATAGACCGACCAATTAAAATTTTTAGATTATAGTCCTAAAACGTTTTAATTTAAAGTTCATCGACTCTCGTAACAATGTTTGCTACACAGACCTATAATATGTATTGACTGAGAATAGAAATGCGACAAGGCACTGTGAATAATATTCGTTATCAAAGTCAACAAGTACTCTGAGCAGCTCTGAGTATTCATATTTGCCTCCTTTCTTTACAATGGCGTATTCTCAATGTACATATGAGCAAATTTACTTATATTTAGTTATATTAATGTCAAATTGCTTAAAAATATTTTTTTACGCTTTTAAAGAAATGGGGAACTTGCCAGTTTAATTATACAATTTTTAGCGATCCTAATCTGTCACAATTTCTTATAATGGAACCAAAACCTAAAAACGTATTTCACTTTACTGATTGCATTCGGTCGGATTTTAATAATTCCCCAGACAGGCGACACTGTTTGACGTCAATGAATCTTAGTCAACTAGATTAAGTACATACCATATCGGTTGTACGTGTGTGTTGATAATCCAAGTCTAATTTTGTACACCTAATTATTCCAATTTTTCCTCATAACTTCTTTCTCATATAAAAATATATATTTTATTAATTTTCTGTTTAGAGCATCACTTTTGCTCTCGTGGAAGGAGTTTTACTTTCAAGAAACTGTAATTTATTTCCATTTCATTGTTTCTTAGTCATTAACGTTGAGTAATCATTGTTTCAGAGGATAAAGTTCTTTTGTTCGAGAGAAATTCACAACTTTCTTACAAATTATGTTGAACAAAAAATAGATCAAATCAAGTATGAGTCACTGAAAAAGATTATGAACTTGTAATTTGAGACAAGGTATTATCAAACTATTTGATCAATAATCAACTCAGGATGACCACTGAAATATAAGAAAAGCGTTCTCGATCATTTATTCACAATTTTCCCGGTCATATAAAAATTAAACAAGTCAATATAGTAATGTATACATTCATTCAATTAACAACCGTATCAAAAATACAGAAAAAAGTATTTACGTGTTAAAGAAACACTGCAACTACGTCAAACGTTTTTTTACGAGATGACCCCAAATTGATATCTATTTATGTCAGAAAATGGAAGCGAATCTACTGCCAACCATTATTTAGAAATATTATAATTATCCCGGTTTCCTCTTATATTATTAACAACATCTTTTTGGAATTTTTTTTTTGAAATCTAGTTTTATATCTTAGGTATGAAAAAAATAATCATTGTTTTCGTCTCTATTACATACATTACATGATCTGTTATGAAATATATAAACATGGAAGGAAAATATGATATAGAATCTCGGGCGCTTGTTCTTGCAAACCCAACCCTTTTAAATGAATTTGGATCCCTTTATTCAGTCTTACGTCGATGACCGCAAATTCTATCCGATCAGACTCGTTTCAATGAACGAAACCTGATCGTGATCTACACATTTCTGCCTCGATAAAATACCTCTGCTGAAAATATAAAAAAGTACGAATGAATGATAGAATTGAGAAATAATGAAATAATAATATCTAGCCTTAAATTCTGGTTTTATTCGATTCAAGGATTATTGTAATTTTTATCATTTTATAAATAAAAGCGTAACCGCAAATTTTTTTAAAATTTCCTTAAGGATTCCTAGATTCTTCCATGGCCAATTTTTTATTTCCCCTAACAATTAATATTTAAAGAACAGAATAACAATTAGATTGAAGATATGTGCTTATTTGTACGGAATTTCGGGATTAGACACTTTGAGCAAGTAGACTTGTTAAAACTATCATTTCTATACAGTGTATTTCGGTACCTTCTATGGAGCCAATTAATTCTTACCTTTCCATTTTCATTCGTCATGTTTATTAGATGAAGATGAAATCGTTCAACTCCTGACACTTGATGTATTTATATCATTAAAAACAAAAATTCTTGAAATCTGGTTCATTGAATTTAAAGTCTTTTTAATATCATCAACTACTTGCTCAGATACAAATCAGAACATTCCTTCGAAATCTCGCCCGGTACATGTGCTTTGAATCTGCTGACGTTTGCGACTCAAGTCAACAATCTCACCCTCGATAAGATAAGGGTCTATAATCTATTATCTCGCGACGCATCACCACGATTTCACCGCCGACTTATCGAAACAAAGATTTTTTTTAGCTGAGATATTGAATACCTCAAGGGTACCTCAAGGAAACTACAAGCTGTTCTTAAACATTGTCTTCTGTGATTTCCATTGCCGTCTTTTTGTTTTGCACAACAATAACAGACTTCCGTAAACATTAAACACGAGACACGACACACGAGTTTAATTATGGGAAAAATAAACAGACGGGACTGTAGTCTAACGCAAATTTATCACAGAAGTCCAATCTCGTTGTCTGCTAGGTTTTCAAAAACAGCGCGCCAAACGATTATGGCACAGATGCTATAAAACTTATTTTGGGATAATGAATCACGAAAATGTTAAATTAGACTTACCATTTGCCGCTTTCAGTATGAAAACAAAGTTTGTTGGTGCTTCTCTCGAAGATGTTTTGTAGTTAGACAGAGGCAGGAACGTCAATGGATCACGAGTGTTTTCAGTACAATCCAGCCATCTTGATCTTACGCCTTTCCCACGTCTTTTGGTCTTTCTAAACATGTACGAACTGGTACGGGGAACTGCCGTATGGCAGTGTCAAGTCGCTACCGGTAATTACATAACTCTAAAATCTACTTTCTTTCCTACTCCAGTTGAGTCTTTTCTCAACTGCTTTGGAGAGAGTTCTATCTTTGTCGTACCTTTCCTATCTTGTACACCTTTTCATTTCAATTATTTTTTTGTGCGCATGCGAGAAAAAGAATTGACCTTCCTGACAATTTTCGGCCCTGTTGCTCGCAAATGCATGGGAAATGCAGTGTTTTTATTGAAAACATAAAGTTTTAAATGGTATAGCAAAGTGTTTGTGAATTAAAATGGAAGAAGATAATACGATAGCATTAATTGTAAAAAAAATGGAGTTGGAGCACATAAGAGCTGCTGCTACGGATTGTGCAAACTCGGATTCCACTAACTCGATCATTTTTCCTGCAGTTGGTTGCTTTCGACACTGCAACCAGCTTCTTAGCAGCTCACTGCTGTGTCCTTATACACTTAAATCTGGCACTAACTTTCACTACAAACGAAATTATCACATTAAAAACATTAAAATCTCTGCATTTGCATACATTTTACAAAGTAGGGCCGAAACTTTTGAATTCGCGGGAACTGTCATGGCGGCCACGCATGTGCACTATCTATTTCCGAATTGAAGTCTATTATCAAACTATTATCGGTGACTTTGTAAAGGTTTTTTCACTTCTTTCACGCCATCACACCCATGTGCCTATGGATGTACCAAAGATAATATTATGATGTATCTAAGAATTAACGGGATGAAGCACAGTCCCATCTTACTTTACAGTGCTCCAAAACTTGGCATCCTGCGTGCGCAGCGCGTAATGGCTGCTTCCTCCCACCACTGTCTTAGTTCAAATTTGGCGCGCGACTTAAAATCAAATTAATTTAATTCGATTTCCAATAGCCCGAAAATTTGAATTACTCTTTTTATTTACACATGTACAGAAAAATATTTAACAGAACGGTATTTTCTTTATTGCTATTGTAATTTCTATAATTAAAATAAAGAAAACACTTTTTTAAATATTTTTATATTGACATGTAAGTAAAAAATTTGTCATTTAAATTTTCCGAGGTGTGAAAGAGCCTTCATACTTTCAGGGACATGCACACAGCTTAAATTGCATTCAAATTCAATTACACGTTATTTTATCTTAATTGTTATTGCAAAGCCTAAGAAGATCAGAATTTTGCATGTTTATTTAATTTTCCACACATCTTACCTTATACGTTCAAGTGAAATCTTTTGCAATCTCTTAAAATTTTCCTTACGTATTTATATAAAAATAAATCAGATATAATAATAATTTGTCTTTATTGAAAACATTTTTAAAATACTTAATTACCTTTGTTTAACACTAGAAACGTATAGCAATAAAATATGATACTAATCACATTGAACATTAACATATCAAATTACGCAATAAATATCTTTTCGCATTACGAAAATCAATAAGATAACTATAATAAAATAACAATTAATTTATATTCTATTCCGAATTTAAGCTTTCTTTTAATAGAAAATTTTGTAGAAAAGAAATTGCGAATACAAGAGTACCGATCAAAATTAACTGTAATAACGAACTTTTTGGAAAAGATACTGTTTAAATATAAGTACATATGCTCCTTGTACTATGTATTATGTATCATAACTAATTAATATTTATCCTTATAATTTCATCATTTGAGCATAATTATAAAATAACATTGGAAATGAAGAAGTATGAAATTTCCTTGAACTTTACAAAACAAATTATTGTGCTTTATAAAAATCTTAAATATAAGAAATCGATTTAAATGAACAAAGTACCAAATTTATACATGGAAAATATAATAAATATTGTTTTCTCTTCTATGATTATTAAAGAATGATAGAGCTTTCAAATAACTATGATGATTTAAGTATATTTTTTAAATTATCAATTACGCTCATCTTTGTTTGGGCCAAATAAAACATTTTTTGGCCAAAAGTGCTTTTGTTAATTTTCTATGATATAACTTGTTAATCAAAATACTTCATGCCTAGTTCTGGTTTCATCTAAAGCACACTTTTTCATACATACTGTGTATTTTTGAGACGCGATGAATATCCATTAATCTTTAAGTAGTCTTGATTGTGTCTGGACGTCAGCTTCTTCAATTCTAAGTTTTTTCAGGTTCAGGAGGCTATGAGACACATTTTCATAGACTACAAAGGTAATTACGGTCGCTGGGGTTACTCTCGTCAGATTGATACTCAACCCCTTGTAAAAACCACGCCAACCTTCATACCTGCAAAAAACCACCAGCAATACGTTCATACTAGTTCATTAAATTTAGTTTAAAAAGGCAACTAAAATCTAACCAATTGTAATATAAAAATCAGAAAAAAGACCTGCGTACGATTCTTGACATTGTCAAGTACGCTTTAATTTTCGAAGGTCTATTTAAAAATCGCGAAAAGACTATTTTCGTTCAGTTTTGAATAATTTCGTGCCTTGAAATTCAATCAAAAATCGTACTGCTGGTGGTTTCATCATTACCTGTGAGGTAATAATTGTGATAAATCACTTATGTGTTTTCAAGTATTTGAAATTAGAGGCTGATTATTTAATATATCCTGCAACCAATTTAAGTTGAGGAAACGAAATTCCCGGATAACATAAATAATAAACTTCTAAAAAAAAGGACTAAAGGTTAAAGATATTTAATGATTAAGGAACGCTGTCAAAACGTTGAGAATTTTTTTGCAGCCAAAAAAACTCATTTTGTCACGCTTTAGTTTACAGTTACAAGCAGAAAATGCACGATGTGAATTCGAATAGAAGAATTTTATTAATAATTAAATCACAAATAATTTGCGTTAGTGCTTAAAATGAATTTACTTGTATTTTCATTTCTTTAAAACCGATGCACTATTTGCAGATAAAAACAAATTATATAAATAAATTAGTCCTACTATTTACAAGTTGGCGTGACATGAAACCTTAGCACTATGTTTTAAATATATTCTGAGACTGCTGGACGCATTAACAATTAGCGCGATTTCTATCGGCAACAATTTATTGTTACCAATTTATATCAAATATAAGTATCAAATTAGGTATGGAAAGTGCAAATTTAAAATGTAGACGATGATCAAACCCGTTATATTTATTGTTTTGGAAAAGGAAGATTAGACATCTAATCACATGAAAGTATATTTTATCGATATTGTTTGGACTTAACGATTCGTCAATTTTGCATGTTTGTAACGTTCATTGTATCTAACGCCATTTTTTTTACATAAGATCAATTCTAATCTACATTCCCCCTCTTAAAGACAGTTAAAACTCATCTACTATAGGTTTCGAAAACATTCACCCCTCTACAAAAGTTGGAATGAGTCAGCCAAAAAAATGGCTGATAAAAAAATTCAATTCTTTGTAAATATAATAATTATTTGAATTTTTTGGACATATTTTAAGTTTTAAGGTCATATGTTACTTACCCTAATTTAGTTTCATCAACTTTAAGCTTGCAATATGTAATAAATATTTTCCACTCAAACTAGACCATCTACCTCGTTTAATGCCACTTGACTTTTATTCACAGAGAAGAGAATCTTTTGTATAAACGACTATTTTGTCTGACTACTTCAAACTTTTGTAGAAGGGTCAACATTTTTTAAACCTATAGTAAATCCAGTTAGTTGAAATTCGCATTATATCCAAGTATTATCTTTTCAATACATTTTTAATGCAATAACAATCAGAATGATGTTAATTAATTAAATGTTAATGAGCTGGCCAAACATCAATCTTTGAACTAAAGAAATTTTAACTAATAAAAGAGAAACGTACAACGTACATGCACATAATGTAAAGAAATAAATATTCATTAAATAGTGCTTACTTTATTAATTAGAACAAAAATCTAAGAGCAAATAATTTCATTTCAATGGTTAAGACTTTAATTAATGTAATTACGAGGAAGAAAGTAAAAATAAAACGATTTTTTATCGTTCTAAATTTAAGATGCAATTCCCTTCCGGATAAAATCAAAAGTAGTTTAACTTTTATGAGCATATACGTTTGCACTTAAAAGTAAATTTCAAAAAAGGTTTTGGTATGAATTCATTTAGGGGTCGTAATCTATTTAATTCATACCGTACCGTAATTCTATTACTTATTAGCCTTAATAGAAGCAATAGAAAGAATATTGAATAAGTGTTGCATTTCTACTATCTTTTCTAGTGAATAATCCGCATCAAGATTAACATGCATAAAAATCTAGATTTAAGGAAGTAAGATCAAATTTCAAATTCTTGAAAGATTATTAGATGCATTATGTTTTCATCAAAATGATGATTATATTGCCATTGAAAAGGTTACTTGTCAAGAAGGAAGTATCTTTAAATTTGAAGGGCGGAAATGTAGTATACAGTAGTGACAATGCGATACATTCACACTCAACCTAGCTAAACGAATTGACGCAGCATACCCACCCCAAAACTTTGTCATTTACATCAAACAACACATTTAACACAGATGATTCTGATATTCTTTTCAGAAAACAGCGATAAGTAAAGACTTTAATTTTCCTAATCTTCAGAGAACATTAAGTTATGCGTCAGAAGTATCCTTTTTAAATAACACAAAAATAATAAAAAAAGACACGATTATTTTTCTAATACTGATTCATATGTGCATTTATCAAATAAAGTAATAACACTTTTTGCGAGAAATAAGTAAATTCTAGAAAAGAATCGATTTTCTGATGTAAAAGTAATTGCTATAGTCTCAAAAATAATATATTATAAAAAATGGTAATATAATCGGATTCTTCTGTCACATTGATAAACATTGATTGCTTAATGTGCCCTAGCGTTTAAAAGGCTGACGAAACTAACGGAGTACAAGCGCACCACTTCATCAATAAAAAAAATATTTTTACAGAAAAAGCAAAGACAATGTGAAACTTTTTGCTTAAAGAGGTAAAATAAAATTTTCATTTACCATTTTTTTATGAGTAAAATGCGCAGGTAACTCGTTAGTAACGTTGCTGTTTATTTGAACTATTTAAAATAAGTACACGTCGCATTATTTCTGCCATGTAAATAAGAAAGCACGGCAACTGCGTATCGCTATAAGTCCATTTTTCAGTCAATGGCAATATTCATCTAGAATATTGCAAAATTCAGAATCATTATCTTTCAAGTTCACTGCAATCAGCAGTTGAACTGTTTCTTAATTGCACGGCAGAATTAATCTAACTTCGTGTACCCAAAATTAGTTTCCTCGTTAGTTTAATAATGTCTTCAAAATTTTCATAAAAAAATAGAACCACAAGAAGATTTGGTGTAACGTGTACAATGTATGGTGATATGCCTTTATAAAAACCCTTAATTCCTTCTGACCTCCAAGTCTTGCTAATGCAGTCCAGTGATCCCTTGTAGTTATGATGCTGATCCTGGAGTCGGGTCCTCACTACTTGGTAAGGATAAGTGGCGAAAGCTGCTACTAATTTCGAGAATGCTGCCAATCCCACATAGGCCACAAAACTCTGCAAAGAATAAAATCAATTATTTTTCAAATCAGCCATGGAAGCATATCATCAGGGGTTCAATACTCGAATTTTGAATGTACAACAGTTTTCTTGTAGTATCAATGCGATTGCATTAAAACGTCGATTTTATTCTCTACTAAATGATCCTATCACAATTTCAAGTGTTCTTTCTTTTACGAATCTACTGTAAAGTGATTTTTCGAACTATGTCATCTATTTTTTCCAACTAAATTCGTATCAAATTTCATGAAATACGTACCAGTTTACTCTCGAGTGGCACTTCTCTGTAAATATTGTACCTAGTCTTTGCTTCTTCGTAAATAACGAATTGGATGCAGCCGTGTGTTACACCAAACATGCCAGGAACTAAACCCTGTAACATTTTCAATGGTTATTATATACCAGTATATACTTATTTTTACTGTTTTTTTTTCTTTATGTAATTTGCGGTTTCACACTTTCAAGTTTATATTATAGTGAATAACTAAGAAAAATAATTATTGCATATAATCATTGCAGCACAGAATCAAATTAAAATTCGAAGCTCTGGCAATTAAACGAGTGGAATTAATTTATTTTAAAAAGATTTATATCACACTAACTTTGTAAAATCCTTTAAATCCTTCCGTTTTATAAATTTTGCGCACAGCATCAGTTATGCCTGAATATCTTCGAGATTCCGGAAGGGCATTGTCACCGGCATACTGCAAGCACATTCGTGTCTTTATTACCCAAAGTGGATTTGTCAAGATGTTGGTCAGTATTCCAGCTTCAGCTGTCGCCAGCAAATTCATCTTTATTCCAATGACTTTATTCGGATCCCCATCTTGTATCCAATTTCTTATGCTTTTATAACTAGAAAGAAATTTACAATTTAATAGGTGTAGATTTTAATATGTGTATGTGTACACAAGGACTGTAAAATTAATCGATCGAAATAAACAATGCTTACAAGAGAAAATATAGGCCCCAAGAAGCTCCTGATCCTAACATGTTGGGTAACATTCCTCTGTAAAGTCCACGAACTCCTTCCGACTTCACGATATCGCTCAGACCACTTATAAGACCACTATACCTTGGTACAGTTTTGATCATCCCATCATTCACTGAAACAACGTATTCTTTTAAAATATTTCTAAGCTCTTAACATTTTTCACAATATAAAGCCTCCAATTTGAAATGGTAGATTATATTAAACCCTTGACCTTAACTAATGAAATGATTTAAATGACGCAACTATTATTAAGTCGGATAATAAATATTTTCCTCTTAGGACGATGAAATTAAGATTCTAACAGGAATAAGAAAAATTAAGTTTTGAACTCTCATAAAGAAAAAAACTGTACTTGTATTATTCCTATAAGAAAGACTCAACATGTTATCGATGCAACTTTCCAATTCTATCAATAACCAGTTTTTACTGGCTATATCTTTCCTCTTTTTGTTTTAGATTAAATAAAATTTAAATTCATAAACATTTCTTTAAATATATTTCATTCATGTGATATAAAACATAGACTTAAAAATATATTCAGATATTAAAATAATGTGTAGTTCCTATTAATTACAAAGTTAAAGCTACTCTCGTATCGTTATTACATTTTATTTACGTTTTTTAAATTTCTTATAATGAACACATATTTTTGCACTCATTTTACTTCTTTCATGTAAAAATTCGATTTTAGTGGTAGAAACAGAGCTTGAGTAGCCGAAACAAGCATGTCACGTGCTGTGTCTGACGCAATTGACGAAACTTCTTGTGATTTGGTATGAAGCCAGAATATTTTGCGACAAAGAAAAAAGTACGCAGTGAATTCACTGAAATTCTCATTTTAAGATTTAATTGACACCAGAGATAAGATGTTAGATGAAAATGTGACTGGATGTCTGAAAAACACATTTTGATAGTCGTACCATTTTCTACAGTTAGAATTAAAGGAGATCTAAAAATTGTATTTATAAAAAAGTCATGTTTTGAAACAAAAAATTATAATTATATTTTACATTCCTTGGCATTCATATAGTCAAATAATTTTTTAACAGAATACATTTTTCTAAACAGAAAATTACTAGTTTCCCAAAACCTGAAACGGATTTTGATCTAAAATTCAGTATTCAAAGAGGGCCAGAGGATTGAGTGTTATTTTAGAAGAGATAAGTACCTATATAAAATCGTTGCATTTCTCGAATTTATACGTAAGTCGAGCAAACTATATTTATGTAATAATAGCGCTGTTATGAACCTCAATACACATTTTCTCAGAATAGCGATATTTATAAACATGATAAGCATATAATTTGGACTTAGCAATGCTTTCATAATTAATATCTAGTCTTTGACTGACTGAGAATTGCACACCTACGGAAAAGAAATAATTCATAGTCTTTAGTAAGTACATATTTTCAATCTCAATTTATTGAGTAGTCTAATCTATCACTGATATATACGAATGTATGTGTGTATGTATATCGAAAATTGATGAATGTAACATTAGATGGTCGTACGTGATATTTCTCAGTAGCATTTATTTCCGTTCTGTGCAAACAATATGCTGTTAAAATATTCTCAAACTCGCATCATATCGAAGGAGGAAAAATTTTTTACTCAGGTGCAATTCATTTTATAGAAAGTTTCAATTCATAAATCGTTTAAGGCTAAAATTAAACGGGTGTTGACCAATTCCTCAATAAATTATTTTTATAAGGATATAAATTTGCCTATATATTATATTAAAAAAAAAAATTTCTATATTGGGAATGTTGGCTCAGGGAAACTTAGTAAACATGAGTAAAGACCTCTTCTCGAATTAATCAAGATAAACTGTTTTTTCATTTGTAATAATCAACATTATATTATATATTTATTATATTATATAATTATATTAGGTATATATATATATATATAATATATATGAATTACTAGAATTTTCTACATGAAGAAAATACGTTAGATCTGATTTAAGTACGAAGGAGGTCTGCAAAAGCAATTATTACACGATGATTCTGAACTTTTTGAATGACCTAAGTGTAGGTTGTAGGTCCGGTCGTCTACAACACAAAATAATGTTTAAAAATTTTGTTACAGCCTCATATTTTTAATTTATAATGATTAAAAACCGTTTTTGGTGTCTGCGCATTAATACATTAACAACTTAATTATTAAAAATTAATTTCCTGCATTCTCATTTGAAATTCTCTCCAGAAAATTGTAGCCAATTTGGTGATGAGCAGAGAGAAAGATTTTTCACTAAAAAATATCAGCAATCAAAAAGGGCTTCAATTGGAGTGTAACGAAATGTCTGGAAAATCTCGCATACATATGTACATTGTTGGTGCAAATCTGCCTGACTGGTTTTTGAATGACTTGAAGTATTAAAAAATCTGAAGGTATTGGAAAATTTTTAAACGCGATTTGTCGCACCGTGTTATAGGATATTAATATCGGCGAGCATTGCTCTCCAACGTCTTCAATCAAAGGTTAGCACTCTCAATCCAGGGGAATGATTGATTCATTTAATAATAGTAGATAGACGTACATTTTTGAGGTTATGTCAGGTAAGATGTGATATAGATCACTGCCTTATAATTTAAAATACATAGATTAGCATTTTATAAAATCATCTATCATTAAATTTATTTCTCTATTACACGAGCTGAAGGCTTGAATCAAGTAAAAAAATCCTTGAGCAACGAGTCAGTTTTCCTAGAAAGTGAATCATCTATAAGTAAATAAACAAATTTATAATCAAGCTTCGAAATAATTGCCACTGACCCTGCGAGTTCTAATTATTGGCACAAGGCGACTAAAGAGTAAAGGGTATAAAAGCTAAAGATATGATGCAAGCTTGAATAAAAAGTTGTAATTTTTAAGCGATGGTAATATTTGTAAGAAATGACAAGTGATGACAACAAGTAGGATTAATCTTGAAAGATACAGAGAGTACAAGAATGAGCCTTTAAAATAACAATTTACTATATGAATCTTATACCTGCGAATCTAATTTTCAAAAGGTCCAGAGGATGTAGCAAGATTGTTGAGACAGTGCCACCGGATATACCGGCGACAAAATGCTCGTAGCGAAAATTCATCTTGCCAGGGTTGTGCTTTTCTTCGTTCGTTACCGAATTTCCAAAATCCTTTCGGTGTGCATCTTTTCCGCTCCCCGCGATACTAACGGCACTCACGTTCACTGTGCGTAATTTTTCGGCATGGCTTTTCACCACCGTCATACACTGTTATGGCACTTGAAAAGATAGCGAGCAAGACGTATTCTCTTTTTCCAGAAATGTCACGTTCAATAGCCAGAAGAGATCTGCCCATACCGAAAGCTCCAAAAGCTAAAACGCTCACAAACGCTCTCACGAACAGACAGGATAGAAATAACGAAAAGCAGAGTATAAAATGGCTGAATTTGGTGCAATTTGGGGACTTTGTGACTTTGGTTTGCTTTGGTGGAGGAATTTCGATCCTACCAATTCCTACTTGCCTACCTACCTACATATCCAAGAATCTCAAATTTTTTAGGTAACAGTCCACATGATACTGGCAAATAGGAACGAGGCTCTCCCTTTACCGCCAATGAGGCGCTAGTTGTCCAAAATACTCGTTCCTTATTGGTTGATCTACAAAAAATGGCTTCTTACTCAACTGCGCATGCGTTTCGCTCTCGGCATCTAATTGGTTGCTATTGGCGCGTGGTTTAAAATTCTAGGTAAAACCCAATACGCAATGCCAAAGATATTTGGCAATGCGCATGTAC
>JAUEJJ010000013.1:911602-939135 GCA_032164275.1 Synergus coniferae | reverse complement strand
GTTAGGGTTACTACATAGTACATAGTACATACTACTTGATACTACATACTCATACCAACTCATACTTACTTTCCATCCTTTCCATGTTGTCCACTTCCACAGTCGACACTCAAGACAGACTCAACTTCTCAACTTCCATCACTTTCCATTCATGGATGACACCGAGAAGACGTTATTGTGGAATTTTTTGATAAATCTTGAGCGGTGAAGATGGACAACTAGTCGAAATTTAGCTTGCGCACGCAAGCCAGTTAATTAATTAATCATGACGTGAGTAAACATTTACATTTTTTAATTTCGCTTGCCACGAGATTATTTTTTGAACGTTTTGTCCTGCATGCGAAGTCAGCAAAGTTAAAATGGCGTCTTGTGTAACAAGCGTAATTTGCATTGAACATAATACAGTTTTGCATTTTGTAACCTGCAATTTTGACATATAGTTCTTGACACTTTCATTTTCTGAAACATTTTTCAATACATAGGTATCGATTTATGGAACTAAGATTTTAGGAATAAGATGACGACATCCAGGATTGCATCATATTTTATCATTGGGAAATCCCTAAGAGGGAATAACCTTGAAAAATGTTTAAGTGAAAAAGTAGTTTGAAATCATATGTTTTATATGAAAATCTATTCAGTTAAAACAAATTTATTTAGATTGAGTTATTGCATTTTTGAAGACATTGTTGAACACTGTTACAAAAATCCTAAAGAATTATTTTTAAGAATAATAATTGTACCATATGCTAAACTAAATCATTTAGCTTGAATAATCAAATATAATCTCTTATAATCGTTACAAAGAAATTCAATGTTTAATACCGTGTTCTTTGTTGAGTTCTTTATCATTTAGTTTTTTTGTCTATATCCTATATTTGAATGTATTTGTGGATACTTTATCATTGATTGGTTTAAATTGAAAGTCATGAATTACTAATTGAAAACCATTCACTTCTAAACTTATTTAATTTCCAAAATGTCTTCATTTTCAAGTTTTTGACTTACACATTTTTATTTTTAGGGCCACAATGGCACTATCCGCCGACCTCGTCGCTTTGACGACAGAAATTTCTTTAAACCAATTTTTAACGCTATTTGGTTGGAACAACGAACATGTCATCCAATCAGGAGAAGGAGTTATGGTTGTGGAAGGAGGAGCCGATGTCACCAAGCGTGACATCGTCAATGGAAATTGAAGATGAATGGCTCTCGTTCAATGACGAGACGTCTGCGGGAGGTACAATCATCGAGGAAGAACCCGCTTTGTACGAAGATGAACATCCATCCCGCGCCCAAGTTGCTACCAAACTTTTAGAAGAATTAGATGAGTATATCAAAGAAGGTAAATTTCTTTCAATTTTTCATTTTTCAAAAGACACACATATGTAGTTTTAATATAACAATAGTACTACCGTAGAATCACCAAGCATCGGACACTGGACCAATCTTCGGACATGTAATTTTCTTGGCTTGTACATAACCAAATATGAAAAGTATGAAGGTATCAAAAACTAAAAGCTTAAAGCCAAGCATTGTATAGAAAGCTGATTTAGGTTTAAAAAAATAATTCAAATCTACGGTAATTGTACAATATTGGTATCAAATTATCGAAAATATCATATTACTTTACCGATATCATTTTCATACTCGATATACGACTAATCCGAGGAAAATATGTTTCAGAATTTAGGTGATTTTACGGTAACGCGATTTGTTCAGATAAATGAGTGCCCTTTTTTGGGATCATTAAGTCCATAGAAGTACAGGAATATTAAATAATTATTGAAGTATATATTTTGATGAGTTACTTTCGTGTGTGCCTTTGAGTTTTATCATATAATTTACACATTAGAAACAAACTAGTGTTAAAAAAGAATATCTATAATAGGGATGAGGATAAGTCAAGTTCTAAGATAAATACATTTAACCAAGAGCTGCTGGGTTAAAAGATGAAACATGAATGGTTCTAATTCGATTAGAATTTTTTAACGTTTTTATGACTCAGCATTACACATGATTTTTTTAATTTATATTATAATTTGTGATATTCAAATATGATGTTTTAACTAGATTTACAGAAATTTTCAAAAATATGATCATAATACTCATATATTATGATCATATTTTAGACAGCTACTGTACATCTAACTAAAACATCATAATCGAGTATAGGACAACATACAAGAACATCAATTAGACTCGTCAAAATTTCCAGTTCAGACAATAATTTAAAACAGCAACTGAGATAAAAACTATTATTATGAATTACAAACGTCGCGGGGCGTGACACTAGTAAGATATATTAGTTTATTAGCTTTGGTAGTCTGTTTTGCAGCACTTTCATATTTTGTTTAAAAAAAAAAAAAAAAACTAAGCATCCTACAGATCTGATAAAGTAGTCATGTGTAAATTGAAATTCCGACTGTTATTTAGGATTAATCTAATTTCTATTAAAAAATGTTTCTCTTCTTAAAACTATAGAATCTCGTGGTGAGGCAAATCTAAGCAAATACATAAACAGTTCACAAACGCAATAGGAAATTTTCACTTTTATGGTTTTATTATTAAACAGCTTTCTTCTTTACATTTAAAACTCTAATAAATGAGATGGAATTAAATTTTTCAACTTTTTGCTTCCTGATTGGAAAGGCGTAGTAACTCTATGACAGAAGAATGTCTTTCTACTAATATAAAGCAGCAGTATTATTTCAAATAACTAACTCGAATTTATAAAATTTTCTAGATCACCTTTCGCATTTTAGAATGGTTTGAGAAAGATTTTAAAATAAATTTTTTTTATCTTATTTTTTAAATAGTAGATTTGCATTAAGATCGGGTGAACTTTTTTTTTTAATTTTCTCTTGAATGATAATGTTATATACATTAATATAATTTGTTGAAACGGTACTTGAAATAGTAGACGATGAAAAGATACTTAAAAATCAGAACAATGATAATTTTCACTTTTGTAAAAAAAAAAGTGTCTAATAATTACTTTAGAACATTTCCCCTTCTTAAAAATTTCTCCAACAAGAGCATTATTATAGTAGACTGTCGTGAAGGACGCTTTTTTTTTTAGAAAAGATAACTATTTCAATTTAGTTGATTATGAAATTGGAGAAAGTACTGTATACGCACATGCATACGCACTGCATATGCGTAACTATGCATGTACCAAGTTTATATTCTCGTCTTTATAAAACCAGTCTCTAAAGGACACTTACCAATTTTATTGCTATTGAAATATGCATTGCCGCTGTTCAGTCTTACTTTCTTGTGATCCACTTTCAAATATTTATTTTAGAAAATTATCAATTCAATAAGGTCATGTGCGTAAGTCATCAGCTGTGTGTTTTCGATATTCAACGGACTCCATGAAATAATAGATATACATTGTTTTTTCGATATTTAAACACTTGTTCTAGATGAAAGACAAACTAGAAAGACCAATTGAGTTTCAGTTGATTGTAATACTACGTAAACAATATTCAGATTAAAGACTCGTAAAATTGTTTTTTCTTTTATAAATGTCACTCTTAAGTAAATCAGACATAGTTGAATACATTGAATTATAATTATCAACGTAGAGTTTATTACTGTAGAAACGTTTTTGCTTTCGGCTAGAAAATATTATGGCACTTATAATTTACAGCAAACCTTCAAAGGTGAGCAATAAAACTAGCATAAATGCTAATATACATCTAGAACAATACATTCTCGCTTTTTTCAAGGCTATTACAGGTGGTTTTATTATTAAATTTTTACGTGCACACAAAACAATCTTAACAAATAAATATTAAAATTAATTAATAAGGAGCTGGTTATTTATCTCTGAAAGATTTTTTACGAATCGTGACTTCTAAAAATTATGAAAATTATACACGCTTTGCGAAAACATTAATTATTTCACCTTCAGTTCACTTCAGTAAATGCATGTCTCCTAAATTATTTCTCAATTTAATTTCCAATTTTTATTTCTCATTTTTCCAATCTATTTTGAAAGTATGTATAAATTGCACGAAAATACATTAATAGCGTGCAAAAAAATCTAAGCAAGACTGGTTCTCTATTATAATAGATTATCTAGAGTTGTTTTTCACGTGGTCGTCGAACCGCGTCCGCTTAATTCTTGGCGTTGAATTTTAAAAGTTGATTAAAACTTGAAACTTGCTTTAGATTCCCAGACGATATGATAGATAGATTTTGCTATTTTTAAGCGAGATTTTGCTTTTTTAAATTACAAGGTGCACGTTCTGTTAACTTTCCATTATTGATCTCAGTTCAACATTGACGCGGAAGCTAACGCCTTTCGTAAGCGAGTTATACTTACGAGGTTAAAAAATTTTTAAAAACCGATGCGAATGTGACGCATGATTTATAACGCGTTGCGTAGATGTTTCTACTTTTCTTAAATTCTTCCTTCTCCTTTTGTGTATAGTTCAAATACTTAAACTCATTAATGTTTAATTTTATGTTTAAAAAATACAGGTTATTCACAGTTTACTTTCAATTATAAGAAGGGACTGGCCTTGAATGTCTATTCGAGGAACTTGGAAAGAAAATCGATTGAATTCAAAATAGAACAAAGTACTTGCTTTCAAGAAGATAATATTCTTCATATTTATCTTACTATTCTCTCAATATCACTCTAGAGTTGCTTTTGAGAATGTAAAAGCACAGGTAAATAATTATTACTGATAACAGAATATTCGCACAACTCAAATCCGCCTACAAGAGCTTATTTTGATTTTATCAACCTATTATTGTCATTTAATAAAGTAAGTTTATTGGCAATCTATATAACCTAGGACTTGTTTCAAATTTAGTAATCAAATCTAATTTATGCTTTCTAACATATACATATCAATTGATATAAAAAGTGAAAACCTGCTAAGTACAAATATAGTATATAGCTTAATTTAGCCTTATCTATTCAAGCTTTCATATTTAATTACTCGATTCCTTTTTTTGCTGTTTTTTAATCCTTCATTTTGAATTAAATAAAAAAAATATTAATTAAAAATAAGATGGCATTGGAAACTGTTTGAGAAAAATAAATATTATCTTACTTATTTGTGAATATTAAATATGAAAATTGCATAATAGTTTTGTTTTTATAACAATAAAAACTTCAAATTTGACTGTTGTGAATTTGATAACATCAGTTTAAGACGATAAAATTTTCCAAGATAATTACCAATTCCAAGTAGATGGCTTGTCCATTGATTAAATTCAAAATCGAAGTATTTAAAATGTAAATTCCTTTTCAAACTTGAAAATCAAAATTTTTTTAATTTGATGTTTTTATGTACCTACCTAATACTTGTATGGCCCCTTTTTAAAAATTCTACTTTTGTGTTTCTTAGAAGTTTTAAATCTAAAAATAAACCACAATTCTTCAAGTACCCAATCTTGATAAATACTGTTTAAAAAAATGTCGAAATCTATGACAAGTCGCGTGATCATGCTGTATGTGTAATATTTTTCTCTTTTATCAGTTTTTGTATCAAATACTGTAAATCTTTTCAGTTGTGAATAATGAGAGAACCGATAGAAATTCAAATGTTGCATAATAGAAATATAATGCATATTCCATACTTCTTTCTTCCGTTTTATTACGAACATTTGAGTTAAATAGTGTTAACGTTATGAATGCCGTTTTCAAAGTAAATGTCGTATCGATAATTATCGGTAACGGCGGTAACAATTTTTGATTGGAGAAAAAGCAATATACCTTTCCATTGATTTTTAATATGAATGTGATATTAATAGGTATACTCCTAGGTAGTCAACATAAGTTATCTACAAATGAATCTACAAGATTCATATCTAATTCATGAACGCAAATCTAGTCACTTTAATCGGTTAATCATAATTAGAAATTAGTCTGAAATGTGTCTAAAATGTATTCGAAATGTATTTAGCTAAAAGATTAGGAAAAAGGTGAAGCAAGTTAGAAAACGAGTTTAAATTCAAATTCCGTTCAATTCTATTTAATAAAGAGGTATATCAATATGTTCAAGAATAGATACAATTATTTAGTGCCCTATCAAGGAAGTATATATTTATTCCACAAATAGTTAGCAGCGCTCTAAGAAAGATTACTAGGTAATATTTAAATAGGTAATTTAAAAAAGAGATCCCAACAATTAGCAGCACGTATTTAATCAGGATTAAGCATCGCGTAACTGCGCTTGAACTAATCGAAGTAGAAAAACCGGTTCTCTACATTTTCCATAAACTAACATAAAATTATTAAATTATTGAATATTGAAGCTGGCAAGCACAAGTTGATGGATATTTCTGTTCCTTGCTCACAGCCTTCGCTTCCCGTACTGATCTCTCAACTTTATAATGATCCATTTGTCTGATTGCCTTGCTGAATTATTCAAACTCTAGTGCTTGCGGTACATAATGTTGAGGCCTGGAAAATATTTTTTATTTTGAATATCACTTTGTCGTAGATGCTAGAATAGGCGGAAAACCTTGCTTTATCACACAACTGCATTCCAACCAGTTTATACGATTGAAGTGAGAAACTGAAGAATGCGATTACAGAAAGAAGTCTATTTTTTTTTATTTGATGATTGCCAACCAGTCTTTGATGCTAAAATATTTAAAACATTTCAAATACATGAGCATACCAAATTATATACTTAAAAATTCTATATACTTAAAACTTTCTTTATTACTACATATTATTTAAACGAATTCAAAAGCCTATTTTAAGCTTTTTAAAATTTAATTATTATTCGAGTCATAAGCACTTAAAAGACCGGTTAGCCATATAATTCTATATAGTAAGGTAAACCTGATACATCGAAAGCGCACAACCAGTTTACAACTTTTGTGGCATCTATACTCTGTTAATCTGATTCTTCGGATTGTGCAAAAAAAAGTCTGGCGTATTAAATATATTGAATTTCAATCCGCGCATTTGATGCTTTCTCTATGTTATGAAGATCTTTTTTAAGTACATAGTCTTTTCAGATAAATTAATGTTTCAAAAAAATGAAAAGCAAAAAAATCTGTGTATATTTTAATAAGACGAGGGGTTAACGTTTTTTGCATTGTTTTCTTGGCAAAGGTTTATTCATTTGAGCAGAACAAACAAATCAAGAAATTGATTATCAATCAATCATGTTAAATCATAATCATTCGCAACAGTCTCGTCACTTGATTTGAGAAATTTCTATCAAGAAGTCTTAAGACGATGATTTTCATGGCCTCTGTATATACAGAATAATGTTAATATTATTATAATCGAATATTACCTCCCGACGTAATTCTTAGCACATTGTTACCTTTTTCGTCTACTCTTCCTCGTTTACAATTAGTGTAATAGAATTTTTAATATGAAGTGACACTCATGTGACACACATAATTAATACCATTAATTATGTTCCTTATTATTTTTTTTTGTATTTCGCGTTATTTGGCTTGAAATTTGAATTTTCGTTTTTTCAAAAAAATTCAAAAAGTTTTTATGCCATTCCTGTAGAGCGTTCAAAAAGAAACATTTTTGATCTCTTGACTTTTTTTCATATCGTGCGTTGTTGGCTTCAAATTGTCATTTTTTTTCGTCTTTGAATTTTCGAAATGTCATACGTCTGACAATTGAACCGCCGCATCGTAGAACGGGATATAAAATATTTTTCGAGTAGTAGGAGGGCCCCTGTAGCTTTATTAAGACATTGTTGAATTTTAATTTTTTAAATACGTATTCTTATAGGAAATTTGCGCATCTTTTTTTCTAATGGAAAAAAGCTGTAACTTTCTTCGTTTTTGAAATAATGGGAAAAAACAAGGTTTTTCCCTAGCGTAAAATTTTCGTATTTTCTATCTTTAACTCGCTCTAAATCAGAAGCTATTGGGACTTTTAACGTAAAATTTTTAGGACTTATGTATTAAAGTATACTGAAACTTGTAGAGTAGTTCAATTTAATCTTTTAATAAAAACGAACGTACGCGTTTTTATTAATTCCAATATTAAAAATAAGTTGTCTACTAGGAAAGCATATAATTTAAGTGGTGAAAAGTGATCAAATGAATATATCCTAACCACGCCATCAATAAATTAAATACATAAAATCCATAAAATCAATAAAAACATATTTTTGTAATAAAATTATGTACGTTTTTTGAAAAATAACATTTTACACGTCCATATATGAATCTCCTGCGCCTGGAGATCTCCAAGGCTTCAGCGGCCGCTACGAGTTCAATCTTGCAACACTGCGCGCACAACAACAAAACCCTCGTATTTTCTAAACGGCTATTTTAATTGAAGTAAAACTTTACAGAAAACTTCTACAGATTATACTGAACATTTCGTCCGCTGGAAGTTTTTGATTGCTTAAACTTACCTCGATTGACTTTTCGATTGAAAATTTTTAAATGTTCTTCGCTTACTAGCCCAGAAATAAATGAATAACTGTTTTCCATAACAAAAGAGATTAACTTTAACTACTCTACAAGTTTCAGCTTACTTTAATACATAAGTCCTAGAAATTTTAAGTTAAAAGTCCCAATAGCTTCTGATTTAAAGAGAGTTAAAGATAGAAAATACGAAAATTTTACGCTAGGGAAAAACCTTGTTTTTTCCCATTATTTCAAAAACGAAGAAAGTTACAGCTTTTTCCATTAGAAAAAAAGATGCGCAATCAAATTTCCTATAAGTATTAAAAAAATTAAAATTCAACAATGTCTTAATAAAGCTACAGGGGCCCTCCTACTCCTCGAAAAATATTTTATATCCCGTTTTACGATGCGGCGGTTCAATTGTCATAGAATTTGTAAATTAAAAAAAATAGTGGTTTCAAAAATTTTCAAAATGCTCTAACTTTTTGAATTTTTATCCAAAATGACTGGCTAACGAACATGACCTTTATTTTAGGACTGTTTAGGACATTAAAAGAGTATATCAATGGCCAATCTTTTATATTTAACAATTATTACTAATTTTCATTCACAATGAATGAATGTTGAATGAATATTTCCTCCTTCATATTTAGAGAGATTACAATTCCTGCTTGCTTACTTAAGGATATATGAAATTGGTAGCCTTGAAAGTTTTCGGTCATTGAAACCTAAATTTATTACGCCTTAATTTACTTTTATAAATATAAATAAATTAGCAATTACCTATGCTGTAAAATTAAGTAATATACTTGATAATTACAAATAAAAATTTATGTTAGGAAGTTATATGAAAGTTCGGTAAATATTTTATCTTTAATTAAGTATAAATTTTTACATTTTAGGTCTTTAAGCTTTTCTTTACTGCAAGATGTGCATTTGAAATGTGGATTTTCTTATTTTTAGGAAAAATAATTGATAACAAAAAAATGTTTTCCCGAGAGATTTACCGCTCGCCTTTTTTGTGTACACCACATTACAGGATTACAGTGAAGATGACAGGAATCACAGGGAAGATTGCAGAGAGATTACAGAGAATACAATAGAGATTTGACATTACAGAATACCAGATTGTAAAAGTGATTCATCCTCGTGTTTTTCAAATCGTGTTTTTCAAATTTATTTTCAAAACAAATTTTGAAAATAAAAGGTGTTATAAAACTTATAATAATATTTGTAGCAAGTGCTAGCACATACATTGAATTATTTGGTTTTTTTAAGAATGACACGATTGAATAACGGATTGAACTGCAAATTCGGGTTTTTGGAAGGGATAACTTTTTTTTAAATATGATCACTTTACATAATGATTTCAGTGCGAAGCAATGTTATTGATCAAGAAGGAACTACTGCTTCAAATACTGGCAGAGTTCGTCGTATCTATTACTTAAGCTTTGTAACTGACACTTGCGTTACGCGTCTATGGGTTTGAGATGCCTTACACACTCTCCATACTAGAGATACATTATGTTTTTTTGTTTTTTATTTTTTGTGAAAAGGAGAGTGGGACAAACTGGTTAACCTCTATGGGAGTAGCTCAAGTTGGAGCCTGATAGGGGATGACGTGATACAGAGACCTGAAGGAGGAGAAGAAGGTGGCAGCTTCGCATGAAGTTGAGGGGCAAGAGGAGGAAGATCAAGAGGAGGGAAAGTCCAAAGATAAGCGGGAACGACTCTTTACGATTGTGTGTGCATGCGAATCACAACGTTCTCCACACAAATCAACCTTGTCCAATCGTCTGTGCATGTTACGCCTCAATCACAGGTCGCTAAAGTCTCAGTCTTGGTCTTCAGTACTACTTCAGTGCCTTCTCGTCTTTTGGGCTAGGTTAATCGCGTAATCGTCGCTCTAGAGTGTCTAGATCTAATTGCTTTTTTTTTTTATCTCGGCCACGTTGAGTGCTCAATTCCAATATACATTACGTCTTATCTCTCCGCTTAAAGCAAGCTACTTAACACAAATTCCGGGTGCAAATCTGGAATCAGATCCAAAAATCTCAAGAGAGAATTATCAGTAAATTGTGAGTGACTTCATCAAGTGACGTTTTTAATCAAACCGGACTCAACTTAAGTAAATTATAATCCAAAATCAACACTGGAGAAAGACTAGAAACGGAGACCAGCTTTTTTTTTGAAGTTTAACTTTTTTTTTCATGGCCTATGCGGGCCACTGAGTGAATTTGGTGATACTGGCATCTCCAAAAGTAACACAAGTGATCAATCCAGCATCTAGATGTTGGAGTGTGCTAATGTTATATAATAGCATGCAGTTCGCATATCGGTACACGTGGAACAAAGAGATCATCGTCAACTCTCAGAAACTGGTGAAAAGACGTTGAATCAGCCCTGCGGCCCATGCGAGGACAGTGACTACCTTGCTGATTATTCTAAATCTAGCACACCATCCACAATCATCGTCGATTCGAATTCGAATTGTTTATGCCCATCTTGTGACTCTTGTACCCGCGACTTCGATTTCGGCATTACCGCTGCTTCTGTGATTTGTTTTTAAAGCTAATATGAATGTCAACATGGCAAGAATGGCTACTACATGTTATGCTGGTACGTTTCTAGCACATCCCTAATTCGAGAGAATAGTACTGGAATGCGAAAGAGATAATGATTAATTCTTCTTCTTCATGTATACTAGGCGTTAATAGATTGCTGATCAGAGTTAATTGAAAAGGTCAGTGACAAGGAAGGGTCCACCAGGTTTCGAATCAAAATACCTCAGACACTGATCTCTTCAATTGACAGTGTCTGCTGGTTGGTACAAGGTCTCTCATACTTGCAGACAAAAAAACATCCGTGTATTCAATTTTTCAAAAGCAGACCTTTTAAAAATATTTCGGATTTCACCACAATTTCAGAATGCTGACAGGAGTTTCAAGAAGTTCTTAGGAATATTTTACAGACCTCTGTGGAACCCAAAATATACTTTACTGCTCGATTGAGTTATTATCAGTCTTATCAGAATTTGAAGATATCGTGTTTGTTACTCGCACGACAGAACTTGTTTTTTAATTATCTGCTCTTTACGTTTGACTTTATTTTCTTAATTTTCACTTCTCTCGAGAATATGTTCATTTTGAAGTTTCTCCACGTATAATGATAACTGTTTTGAATTGATTTCGGATAATACATATGTTATCAGATATTTTAAAAATTCCTTTGGAAATATCTAAGATTTAAATTAAAGTCCTCATAAAAGTAAAGGCATGATTTATAATCAAAGGTCATGAAATTAAAAATCTTATCAGTTACCTTTTTTTTTGTTTTACTTCTCAGATCAGTCTCCCTGAATTCCTTTTGTCTGGCAAATACGATGAGTTTAATAGACTGAGATATACTTTCCTTGAAGTTCTATTTGTGGTTTACGTAAGAATTAATACATCCAGACTACATTTTATGTTTGTAAATAGATTAATGAATTCTTACTGGCTCTAATTGCTAACCAGTTATGAGAGTGTAATAAATTTTTGGTACATGCATGCTTTTGAAAGTATCATGTTATACGTTCACCTCTTGCTGTACATTTCCTTCAACTGGTATTATCTATCAACACTGGATATTTCTTTCGGTTCAAAGATTATTAAACGATATACATACAATGACGTTCGATATTCCTCAATCTTACTAAAAAAAAGTCTTTTCCTTATAAAATTTCATTATCCTCTATAGTTGTAATTGTTCATCTCGTGTCGTTAACCTTTTATCTATTCCATTTCTCAAGATTGTTCCGCAAGGTGTCAAAATCATCTCGAGCCTTAGGAAATTGAAACTACTTTCGAAGCTTATTATAGAACAGTATCGGGTTTAGTTCTTGATCACTCATTGTTAGATAGATAAGATAGGTAATGCTTTCCTAATGCATCCTATGGCTTTTGTCATGCAGAAATGCTGTTGACCTCATGCCCTCGGTTAACAGATAAAGATAACGTGAAAAATATCAAACCGCGAGTGATCAAAGTTACTTGAGAAAGTAGGTCAGGGCTGACTTAGAGTGAATGTAGAAATTCTAATATTAATCTCAGGTCCACGTGTTGATTGGTCGAAGCTGCCAATACTCACAATAAAATCTAGACTTTCATTTCAACTCTTATCAGGTTTTTTTTATTACATACCGTTTTGTTTACGCGGTTTGGAAACAGTGAAGCAATGTGGGTGATAGGGTATCCTTCAAAGGTGGCTAGGAGGAATCAGTTTAAATGTTTCAATTTTACATCTTCATCTTGTATTCTTAACGTAATAGTGATTTATGCTTCTTATCCACAAGTATGTGGAAGACGAGTCTAGCTGGAACAATGCGAGCGATTGAATATTACATCAGTCTGCTAGTATTGATGTTTTTTCTCACGAATTATTCCGATAGTAATCACATTATTCTGCTTCCAAAGACATAAGCTAAAGCTTGAATTTAAAAATTTTAATATCTGGGAAAATAATTTTTTCAAACTTGCAGAAACCGGCTGCAATTGAATAAATAATCATTTCACACTGGAGAGTGGAGATGTTATTCCAAAGTTTTGCAAGGTTTACAAAGTATTTTTTTTCTCACTGAAGAGAGAATCTTAAATTTTATTCTGGGAATCAACTTCCTAAAAATTTCTTTTAGTGTGTGAAAATCAGGAACAACCAGAATGGTATACATAGTTTATTATTAATCTAAAAATTTTTTTAATGTTTTAAAGTGTTGGGTATTAATTATTAATATTTCTCAACCAATTGAAAATATTGTTGCAACATGCGATTACTTTTTATTTTGATTATGAAAATCAAATGCGATAATTGAATGGTATACGTGTATAATATAATTGTTTCAAAGAAGCATTAATTAACAATTTCCTTATTTTTAATAAACTTCTTTGAATTTTGAAGAAAAAAAAGTGAAAACGTTGAATTAGTTTTCGTTCTCTTGAAACCTTGAAAAACTTTCTTGGAATCTTTAAGGGCAAATGGAATGCGCGACTTAAGCCATATATATTCTACCAGCTTTCTCGTAAATAAATAAGTTAAATAAATTTTGCGCAGCAGACAGCAATAAGCAAAAGATTTTACTTTTAGCTTTGCAATCACTACTAAAGGAATACATGAACACATAAAACAATACAACCATGAATAAGGTTTTTAAATATGTGTAACGTCTTTAAACTGATTCACTCGTCCCCTTGATAACGGAAATCTTTAATAGATATGCTGAAAAATATTGTATTTTAAATTTATTATATATTTTTATCATAGAAAGTTTATGATGTATATTATCTCTTAGATAAAAATAACATAAGTTAGTCAGAAGACTATTGAAAAAGGAACAAGGCATTATTTATCAATTATCAGTCCAGTTAGTTCAAACAAAGGTCTTTAGAGCAAATAAAACATGGATATTATATAAGTGACATTGCACTCTTATTATTTTCTAACGAGAGCAATCAAGTACCTTTCTTGTCATCGCGTATTGTTATAATTTAAATTGCCCCTTTCTTAGTGAGAAACGTTAGATTGAGAATTCGCCAATTAAATTTAATTTTATGAAAAAAAAATATGAAAAATGTTTTCGCGGCAGGCGCATGATGAGAATTAGTATTTATATTAATTTAAAGAAAACTTACATTTAAAATAATTAAAATCTTTTTGACTTGTATTAACAGGTTGATCCTGACCTTAAATTAGGCCATGGGACTGACTTAAAGTTTTCTGACAATATTACAAGAGGAAGCACATAACTATTTCTACTTTCCCGTACAAAATGTATGCATCTTTTCAGGGGAAGGCAAGAGTGGTTATTTGACAATAGTAAACTGAAGTATGATTAATACTCTCTCGCGAGTTATAATGCTATGAAGAAATAAAATTAAAAAATTAATTGATTTCGCTTATTTTCCGCCCAGTTAATATAACTGTGAGATGTTTGAATACTTCCTGTATTGACATTTTGTAAAAAAGAAAAAATATATTCAGGCTTCTTAAGGTCATATGTATGTTACTTATCATAAACGCAAATTTAGTTTTGCTAACTTTACTTCGGCAAATATTTATTATCACAAACGTAAAGTTGGTGAAATGCAATAAAAAATATAATATGTTGTTAAATATTCTATTTAGATAAAAATAATTCTTTATCACACTTTTTTTACTTACATTTGTATTATGAGTAACTTACTAGACGAGATAAGTATTTTCTGTATATGTAAAGATTATGCTGAATCACAAAGTAAACCTCATTTTATTATCAATACTTATGAACGTCATTGATAACATTTTTGTGCATCTTATTTCTTTTAATTTATTCCTTTATTACAGACTTTTTAAAAATGGTGTGATAATTAAATTTTTCGGTGTCTGGAAAAGTTTTATTTTAATGCTATTTATTTACTATTTTGATTAATATTTTCTTAAAACGCATAAATTACATAAAGGTCTTAGGTCACTGACTCTAAATGTTATGCGACCTGTATTCTCGTAATAAAAGTTAAATACGTTAGATTAATGTTGGGCAATTATAGCGTTACACATAAGGAAAATCTGATTCTTAAGATTGAATTGAATCGTTTCATTTTAACTCGGAAAATCCATAGCTGTCATTTTACTCTATCTCAAGGTCTCAAGAAATTATAATTCACTGTCTCAGTTTATAGTTGAGACAAATACAAAATCGTTCTCTACAAAGTATGCACATTTTAAATAATGGTGATAATTTAATATTCATATAATACACAATAATGAAGAAGGCGGTCAACTAGTTGTGTTCAAGTATGCTTATGAAGTTTCACAATTTTCAATAGAATTGAAAATTCAACTGATCTCTATGAAAAGACTTGCGGATGTAGAGTAAAGTTGTTTTGGCTTTTAAAAGGCATTAAAAATATTTTTTTACAGTCCCATTTGATAATTAGTGTGTCAGCTTTACTGATGTATGTAAACAGGTTTTTCTAAGATTGAAATATAGAAAATAAAATTAGCTAAGTCAATATAAATTTTTTATAGTGAAATTCAATATTGACTAATAGTTTAAATACTTTAAATCTTATAAGTCCCACTTTTATTATTTCTAATAATACTTAGACAGTGCTCTAACATGAAATAATTTTTGTTTCAGAACCCTTTTCGGATTGGTTGGAAGAGAAGATAAATCTCCCCATTTTCGAAGAACTACCAGTCCCAGAATGTGGTCAAAACAAGGCCATCATCTACTCGAACATTGGGAAGGCTCACCAGGAGACCACCCAGAGTCTATTGCAAGAGTTCGAGTCGGTGTTGGGCGATGTCGAGGCAGGTCATCATCAGATTATTCAACCTGTGATTTCCACTTTAACACCTCCTCAATCACCACCACCAATGAAAAATTTGAACGAAACACACCTACTCGTAACTCTGCAACCAATGCAATCTTCCCTTGTTTACCCAGTCCAACAGACCAACCTCGTTGCGACCATTCCTGTTGAAAAATCAATACCATTAATAGATCAAATCCCAGAGCAGTGGAATGCTGAAAATTTATCTTTGGAACCGCTAGGAGGAGATGTGGCAAGAGAATTAGCTGCCGTTGATGAATATGTGCGTTCTTGTGCGGAAGACATGTCACCGTCGAGTCCGTGCACGAGCTCAGACGCCAGTTGCATATCATCCGAAGACTCAGTGGATGATCCTGATTGGGTGCTGGATGACCCAAACCAACATTCTTTGAAAGCTCCTTCTAGCCTCTCGAAACCGCGGCGCAAGCCCTATTCTAGACCATCTGTTGAGGACAAGAAAGTTCGCAAGAAGGAGCAAAATAAGAACGCAGCAACTCGCTACAGGCAAAAGAAAAAACAAGAGATCAAGCAAATCCTAACTGAAGAACAGGAATTGGTCATTCAAAATGATAAACTGCAAAACCAAGTGAAAGATCTTCAACGGGAAATTGGATACCTTAAGGGGCTGATGCGAGATCTCTTCCGAGCCAAGGGTCTGATGAAGTAATTTTACAATTTTAATGTAAAATAATTTATCAGACAAAATTGTAAAAATAAACAATCAGCTGAGTTACTTCCCCTTCGAATTCACATACTATTTTTTTTGCAATTGAATTCGAAGAAGGGGAAGTAACTCGGTCAAGTTTTATTGATGGGCGTTTGTACCTCCTGCAGCATAATATTTGTGTAACATCGTTTGTTAGTAACATATAAGATTGATTTATTGGTGTGTGAATTTTAATATATGTAGTTGTACGAAGCGGGCATGCCCCATGAAGCATTCTTTGCGGAAAAATGCTGTTCGCAGAAATAACTTAATGTCACTGCACATCTTTTTTATCGATTGATTTCATTCCAAACTGTATTAACCCAATACATACCTTATATTTTTCTTACAGAAAATTCTGTATTGAAACAGAAATAAATGGGTTAATGAGTAGTGAAACTATGTACTTGAGTTCATTATTTCATGATATCATATAGAAAAAAGTTCTCGAATTGTAAAATTAATGTTAAATTATTATAATATTTCTAATTTCTAATTAAATAATTTCTAATTTTATCCCTTAAAATTTAACAATATTTGATTTCCCTGTTAACGTTTGAAACATTTGAAAATTAGCGCCAGATTTTGGAAAGAATCCGCTAGATAGCGTTAACGTTGCGGGTTTTAGAACCCTACAGTTAATTTCTGTCATCCAACGTCATTCCACTGTATCCATTATTCATGTTTAACGACTGGCTCGAATTCAAAAGTTGACAGGTGTTTACACATGTTTACACGCGTTGTTGTTAGCTTGAAAACATTGTTTAAAAGGTAACAAAATGCAAAAACGATCGCTCTCAAATCCTGCCCTTCGAACAGAAAATAGGAGAACAACTCAAATTTTGAAAACCAGAGGTTCAAGTTCTACAGATGGTTCTCATATTCCTCGACCACGAATTAGAAGTTTATCCTCTGATCGACTCAGTGGAAGGAAATCTAATTTAAAACCTCCAGGTAAGAATTGTTTAATTGTAATAATTAATAAAGCTGTAAGGATTAAATAATAGATTCCACTTCGCATTTATATTGTAATGAGTTATTTCATTTAACAAGCATATACATAACCTCAGAATTCAATCTTCATTTCCCTGCATAACAACTATGTACTATAGAATAATAAATTACTTTTTTTTTTGTTTTACACTTAATGTTACTCCCTTTTTTTTAAATTATAGGGGAAAGATGTCTGATTTAAATTGTAGTTTTTACGAAAAAAAAAAAACCAAAATCGAATTCTATAAACTTTTAAATTCCATTTTTGTATATGACATTTTATTTTTGCGCCATACGCCAGTTAAAGTTTATAATTAATTTGAATTTTAATCTAAAACTACCTATAATTTTTGCATATATGTATTTACTTAAAACAGAACTATATTAAAACCTGCTTTCAAGAATAAAGACGAAACGTGATTTTCATTAGAAATTATTTTAATATTTGTTACTGCTCTAAGATGGAATTTTTAAATCAATTTAAATATCTTACGTAAGATTTCATTGACCCCTTATTTTCTATAAGAAAAATTGCAAGCAAAAAAAGTATAGGTACATATTTAAATATTATAAACGGAGTACTAAATTAATTAGTCAACTTTCAGGTAAAGTAATTTGTTTAAAATTTGCATTCAGTGACATTTAAAGGTTAATAGTTTATTGTGACTCACATTATGGAATAAGCGTCAATTTTAGAAAAGGTATGATTATAAAGTAATATATCGTAAAGGTAACGTAATGTTGAATTTGATTATAATTTTAAATATTATGCGTTTCGAACGCACTGCAACTAAATGTAGAACTTTAGTTGTCTTTTAGTATCAAATTTATTCTCCTCAACTTTACTGCATAAATATTAAGATCATTTCTAAATTTTTCGTAATTTTTTAATTCCAGGAAAGCTCTCCTTTGGTCAATATGTATCTACCACGCCAAAAACACCAAAACAATCTTATTCGCGTATTAACTTGGCGCAAATGTCAACTAGTAGAGCTGGCCCATCGCCATCAGCTGAACGTGCTAGTATTCTGGTTGTAAAAGCACCTAAAAAAGACTCTCGACCTATAACAGAGAAAGCTTTCCAGTCACAAATGCTAAAGAAAATAGATGATTATTTCAATGCTATCCAGCAAAGCACAATGCTAAACTCTAATGGTAGCTTGAAACCAATAACAATTAAAATGTTTGTTGAAGTATCCGGATTGCTCGTGAGGCTCCTAGGTATGAAGCAAACTCTTACAAATTTAAATTACGTTGAGGAATTGCCAAAAATTGCTAAGAAGCTTCAATACCCGGGCCCAATAACAAAGTCGTGGATGAAAACTGCGAATGCGATGCACGCTTGGCCTAACGTTTTAGCTTGGCTGAGCTGGCTCGTCGAAATGTGTGAGTTGAGAGATATTGCCGCGGAAGAATTTAGGATCGAAAATTTACCCTTCACAAACGTTGATTGTGATGCCGAAAGAAATAAGAACAGATTCTTCTCTATGTTGAAATTCTATAATGCCTGGAATGAAGAAAACCTGGAGCTCGAAGAGAAACTCATAGCTGAGTTCCTGAAAGCTGAAGAGGCTCGTTTCGATGTCAGCGATGAAACTTATGAAAAAGCTCGCTCAGAGTGCGAAACCGCAGTGCAAGCACTGGAAAAAGAGGATGAATTGCGAGCAAAGCTCGATCTCGAAACCAAACAACTTCAAGATATGTTAGCTGCTCACAAGGAAGACGAACTGAAATTATTGGACTACAACTGTCAGCAAGATGAGTTTATAAAAAACCTTAAGGAAGAGACCCAACAGATCAAGAAAGATTGCTGTGTCCTGGATGATGAAATAGAAAAACAGCACATGAAACAAAATGAGTTAAAGATGATTATTAAAAACCAACCTATTTCACGCATAGAACGTGACGAAATACTCGCTAAATGCGACGATGTCAGGAAGTATCTAGACCAGTTTGAAGAATACTTGCAAGCAGGTCAGAAAGAAGTCTATTCGCATGACATGAAACTAGCTTCTGTAAATCACAATTTGAACAAAACTATCCTCGAATACAACAGAGATGTTCACAATTACTTGGACGAAATCTCGGACATTAATGTGAAAGAGATCCAGATTCCGGAAAATGTCGCCTCTGATCCTAATTCAAAAACAACGATACAGGAAATATCAAAGACTTTGACTTTGATAAAGGATAAGATGAAAAAAGAACTCGAAGAATTGGAAGTTTTGGTCAAGTCTAGTACAAAGCAGATGGAGTATCTTCAAGAAAAATCAAAGATTCTTGCTGAAGATAACGTGGAACTCAGACAAAAATCGAAGGAAACGAGAGACAAAGTTAATAAAATAAAGGAACAAGCAAAAACTCAAGAAGCGGAATTGCGAGAGAATATAAAAAGTTTAGAGCAGCGCATCAAAAGAATTCAAGATTCACTTCCAGACCTGAAGTCGATACAGGACGATTTAAGCGAAAAAGTGGACAAAAGGGATTCTTTAAAGAGGAAAAAGATCTTTCTGGAAAAGAGAGCACAAAACTTATTTGATAAAATGTATGCTATTCTTGCTTCGCATAGGAAAGAATGTATGGTTATCATTGAGAAAATAAAAAATACTTCATAAGATATTACTTTAAATTTCGAAATACATACTTTCTTTTATATTTTTATTTGATTATTTTTTTTTATTGGATGTATGTCGAACGTTAGACATTTTATACAAATAAATTGCAGATTAAATATTTATTAGCAAAGTCTTTAAATTTCTAGATTTTAAATATCAAATTAAGTTATCGTATTTTCCCTTTCATTTTCTAAGTTGAACAAAACAGTGAATCAGTCGGTTACAGTCAGTTAATAGATTCTTAGAAAAACTAGTATGCGACCTTGCGAGTAACATTGTCCTAGATTTCAATGACAAGAGTTCTATGATTTGAAAGATTTTTACTGGGTGTTTGACCTTTACATAAAATAATCGAAAATTGTAATTATAAAGTTACGTAGATTCAAAGCATAGTATGTATAATATGTAGTTCAGATTGAATTCTGGAATTCTTTTATTGTAGATATCAACTGTGTATAAAATTTATATGCGATATATTTTAATTGGTTATTCTTTTAAATAAATTCTAAAGTATTTATAAAAGAGGTACAAGACTGCAGTAAACCCCCTCTACTTCCTTTCACTTTTAAAGAAATATACTCGCATCTGGTTCAGTCGACCCACGGATATTGCAGTGTAACAAGTGGATAAGAGGTATATTGAGATTAGAGCGTGTAATTTGTTTTTCCTGTTTTCAAAAAGGCGTGACATTTCCACAACTTAGTGACCATATGATTGTTTTATCTATTAGAGATTCAAACGAGTTTGTGATCATGA
Source organism: Synergus coniferae (assembly GCA_032164275.1). Classification (NCBI taxonomy): domain Eukaryota; kingdom Metazoa; phylum Arthropoda; class Insecta; order Hymenoptera; family Cynipidae; genus Synergus; species Synergus coniferae. The sequence goes on along the minus strand of JAUEJJ010000013.1, from coordinate 918,352 downwards.
CACTATGAAAGTATCAATTATTTTTTGACATAATCGAATGCGTAAGCTCAGAAACTCAATTTTCTTATTTGATTCTCAACGTCTTAGGACTATGAATAACCATGCATGATTTGTGCGATTTGAGTCACGAATTTAGGTTTGGGCGAAATTGTAAAAACTGTTAAAAATAAAATTTTCCTGAACGCTGGGTATAGAAAAACTTTTGTTTATTAAATTCCAGCCCCCCAATTTCATAAGGATTTCTATACTTTAAGCGAAAATATTTAAAATTGATAATATATGATTTTTTTTTACTGATTGAAGAGTTACAATTTCTAAAAAAAAGAAAGCAAGTTTTTTAAACTTTTTTTTTCAATATGTATCTTAAAATAAAAATTTCATTCAAGAAGTCTGGAAGATATTATCTTACAAATCCATTTAGAACTCATCTACATATCTGTTTATCAGTCACGTACGTTGACTTATCTTAAGCTTTATCTCTAGAAAGCATCTCTTTATTTAATTTATTGCAGGATATTAGAGGTCAAAAAAACTACAAAAATGGGTGGAAGTAATTGTAAAAGCTTTTCTCCACGATCTGTCGTCAGCGGAAGACGTAAATCTTCATCATGTACAGGTAAATTTATTTTACCTTACTTATATAATTGATTCTCGCATTGATTTATTTATTGGTAAATTGAGAAAAGCACGTGTTTTAACTTTCACTTTTGTAAATAAAATTTTGCATTGCAACGCGACACAACGAGAATGATTCACAAACTTATATAAAATGACAATGGATCGATATAAATGTTCCAATTACGTATAGAAATTCTATAATCAAAGAATAAAAGACTGCACGTGGTATGTAGTTCGAAAGTTCATTATCATTATTAAAAAATTTTAATGACTGAAAATGTGTCATAGCAACCAGAAATAGTAATTTGTATAATTACATACTTTGTACAAATTCTCTATATTCAAAATTCTACAAATTTCTTTGCTTTCTCTCGCTATTTATTTTTGAAATAGAAAGCAATAAAGAGCGGAAAAATATTTAACTAAAATTTGTTGGGTAAATTAAAAAATGAGGGTTAGATCTTTGTACATCACAAAAATCGGGTCGAGACTCAATATAAATGTAAAAATATAGTCATAAATATCTGTTACTGTAAATGATTCAAGATGTTTCACTTAATATCTTTGCTAAAAATAGGTACAAAACAACATTTTAAATAACATAGTTCCTGAACTTTTTTCCGATATTCAGTTTTGTCAGCTGTTCACGAGTCACGAGTGTCACTGAGGAGTGTCACGACCATTCGGCATTCGCAACCATTCGCAACTGACATTTGCTGATACATTCGTGGACTCTGTCAGTCTGTCTTTGGTCTGTCACAAAATAATAAAATATTACATATTTAATAATATTTTGTTTCAATGGACTAAAGTATATAATATCACTTCACTCTAGTGTTGTTTATAATAATTTATAAAGCATTTTGGTGTTATTATAAAAAGTACTTCTTAGAGTGAAAATTTATAAAACTCGATTTTCTAAGTTTCAAATCGTAATCCTATTTAGATGCCCTTTTGCTGATTATTTTTGAATCAGTTATTAAAGATAAGAGTTATTTTCTCAAAAAAAAAAAAAGGTTTCGTTTGGTATTTAAAATTATATCAAAGTGAAAGTAATAAAGCGGTAAATACATATATAATATATACTCCTCGACATCATAACCTATTATAACAAATGAAAAGTTTCAGAACGAGAAGTGTCAGAATTGTTTAAACATCATCGTCTTCTATTTCAGTTGCTTAAATTAAATTACAAACAATCTTTCTTCAGTTGGAAAACGATATTTGTTAATTAAACATCCTGCAGCCTTTCCAATTATCTTATTTCAAAAAGACAAATGACAGGTACTTATATATTTTTATGATTTTCTCAATATATATAAAGCTAAATTATTTATCGTAAGGACCCTAAGTCTTTATAATAAATCATAAGTCATAACATTCTATATGACTACATAAAAAAGAGTCATTAAATTCTGCAACTTTATGTAATTGCTGGAATGCTAAAATGCCAAATTCTCAAGCCGGAAAAAATGAAAAATGCCATCACTGCAATGAAGTAGAACTTAGGAATCCCTTTGAATATTTCAACATTGCCAATTGTTGTTGTTCTTGTAAGTTCCTTTTTCCAAAACCATTTTCTATTAAAAATCCTCATTTTCCTTCATTATACCTATTTTATGTAGGTGCAGGGTGTGTCAACTTGAATCTCAATTTTTGGTAGACACTCCTGTAAATTAATTTTAAAAAACTGTTTCAAAAAACATGCAGATATTGAAAAAGTTTCTATGATTTCTAAATTTTTAGTTAAAGATTTATAGCATTACATATAAGAAAAGAAGGATATCCAATGGGTAATAAAAACGGTGAATTTTTATATAAAAATTGTTTTAAAAAATTTGTTTAGAAACTGCTAAAGAAAGTTATTTAATTTTGAACACATAATTTTTAAAATTATCCTAGGCAAATCAGTGAACAATGACTACATCGAAGGAGTGGTGTGCAATGAAGAAGATATCCAAGAAAATGAAATGAAAATCTTATCACTTGGAGAAGATGGTGGGAAGGTGTTACTTATCAAACAGAAAGGAGAACTCCATGCAATTGGAACAAAGTGTACCCATTATGGGGCACTTTTACACACAGGAGCATTAGGAGAAGGAAGAGTTAGGTGTCCATGGCATGGAGCCTGTTTCAGTATTAAAACCGGTGACATAGAAGATTATCCTGGATTGGATTCTTTACCTTGTTATCAAGTAATACAAATTAATTAATAGCGATTAACTTCAATAGAAATTAATTATGTACAAACATTAATCTATCTTTTTTCCTCTCTTTATTTCCTAATATAATTTTGAAGAACTTGAAATTAAATTTAATCAACAGAATGTTTAAAATTGTTAAATCTTGAAGACCTTAGTTTTTAAGTTAAATCGCTTTAAATTTCGAATTATTTCACTTTAAATTCTTTGCATTACAATTCTCTAAAAAGACTGTCTAAAAGATATAATTCTGTACAGGTAAATGTGAACGACAAGGGCCACGTATACGTGCGGGCTAAACGTAAAGATCTAGAAGCCAACAGACGCATAAAGGAGGTTTGTCCTTTAAGTATTGAAAACTCAAATACTGCAATTATCGTGGGTGGAGGTCCTGCCGGTGCAACTTGTGCCGAAACTTTACGTCAGGAAGGCTTCACCGGACGTATAATTATGATATGCAAAGAAAATTCCTTGCCTTACGACCGAGTTAAAGTATCCAAAACTATGGACTTGAACGTTCAGAATATTCTTTTGAGGCCTCAAATGTTCTACGATGAATATAAAATAGAAGCACGCCTCGGAGTAGAAGCAACGAGTAAGTCTTTCTTTTAATTGTAAATATTTATGTTTGATATTAAACCTGGTTATTATTATATATTTTTAAAATTATTTTAAATACCTGTTTATTTCATAGGCTTAGACACAGAGCGCAAAGTCATAACGCTGAGCAAAGGAGAGGAAATTAATTATAAGCACTTGTTTATTGCAACTGGTTGCACACCTAGAGTGCCCGATACTCCTGGCGTGAATTTAAAGAATATTTTTGTATTGCGGAATTACACAGATGCGAATAATGTTTATAAAGAGCTTTCTTCTGATAAACACGTTGTAATTCTGGGAACTAGTTTTATTGGTATGGAAGCAGCAGCTTACTGTGTGGATAAATGTGCATCTGTTACAGTAATTGGAAGAGAATCTACGCCTCTGGAGGCAGTGTTCGGTGCTGAAATCGGAGAGAGAGTAAAGCAAGAGTTTGAATCTAAAGGTGGGTATAGGAAAAATCGACTTTATGAAATCTATCCTTGTAATGAAAAGAAATACTGAATGGATCGTCTCTTTGCAGGAATAAAATTCATATTTAAGAACAGTATTGTGAAATATCTACCAAAGGAAAACGATGATAAAGTTTTGAGTAAAATTGAACTGCAAGATGGGACGACTATACCTGCTGATATTGCAATATTAGGAATCGGTTCCTTCTTCAATACCGACTGGCTTAAAGGATCTTCCATCAAAATGTTGGATAACGGAACTGTTGAAGTGGATAAGGTAATATCATAATTTTGAATTTTTAAGAAGGAAATAAGAAAGTTTTCTCAAACAGATTTTAACCAATCATTTGATTTCAGCATCTCAAAACGAACATAGAAAACATCTATGCAGGAGGTGATATTGCATATGCTCCATTAAATATTTTTAATATCTCTGCTGCGATAGGACATTATTCTTTGTCACACTATCACGGAAGGGTCGCTGCTTTGAATATTTGCGGAAAGGAGACTGCCCTGAATTCCATCCCATTTTTCTGGACTACTCTATTCGGAAAAAGTTACAGATATGCAGGTAGACGCAGATTATAATTTATTCAAATTACAGTTATACTCTGATTATACTTAGGAATTAAATAATGAAACCGAAATTTTCAATTTGGATTTTTATTTTTTAGGGTTCGGACGCCCGACAAGTGTAAAAGTATATGGATCCCTAGAAGACTTTAAGTTCTTTGCTTACTATTTCAAGGATGGTAAAGTGATAGCGATGAGCAGCGTTGGAAGAGATCCTATCGTCGCGGATTTTGCGAATTTACTTCACGAAGGCAGGCTCTTGACACAGGAGGAAGTGGACAAAAATCCTACCGAATGGATAAGGAACAAGCCTAAAGACATGCTTCCATCTTCTCAACCTGGGAAAACAAGCATTCCTCTGCCTGAAGCGAAGTCGTAAGGCGTTTAAGCTGCTCTTAAATTTGTATTTATTATACTTACTATGCTCTATATAATTTCTAACATTACACTAGTTATCTTATAGATAGTTTGAAACACTAATGACCGACCAATGAGCTGGTGTATAATTAGAAAACCTTTATAAATGATCTCCAATTTACGATGTGTATTCTAAATGAAATTATACAGGCTTGGTATTTTGAATTTGTGAAGACCTTCAGTATTTAAATTAATCTTATATACTTTGATAAAGGCAGATTGTATTTATTGCGTATAGTTTTGTGTGAAAGCATGCTGTAAAATAGTGCATTCTTTATAAAATATTGAGATACGTATTATAAACTTTTAGGATCGGACCAAATATGGGAGATAAGTCACAAAGGTATCACACAATAGCTTTTGCACGGCCAACTTTTTGTACTATTCAACAAATTCCGAGAGGAGCTACAAACTGCTTTTCTTTTAAGTACTCGAAAGTTTTTCGATACTTGCGCTTTCTGCGATTATGATTGTATTGCGTCTGTAAATATATAGACATATAATACGGGATGTTTATGTTGTAATATTTATACTCGATCCTTTCTAAAATTATTGTCGAGATTAATATTAATTATTTTATTTTTTATTTTACGAAAGTTGCATTTTGTTAAAACAGTTTACTTATAAACATGTTACGTATTAAGATTTTCAGAGCAGACTATAACTTATAAAAAATATTTGAGACTAATTTATAATTAATTTTCAGAAATGTAGAAAAGTATCTGAGAAGAACGTTAGAGTCCCTAGAAGACAGCTCTAGTAATGAAGATTGAAATTACTGAAAGAATCAAAATATTAAAGAAGTTTAAATATAAAGACAAACGGTACTTAATGTAACTATACATACATATTTATTAATAAAGAAATAAATGTACACTGAAATGAGTCTTAATAGTACTCATATATCTTACAGTACTATTATTCTTCAATCCCAAGCCTCTTTAACTCGTAGGTGAACCAGTGCATCAGAAAAGGTATATTTTCTTGAGAACTTTTCAACTTTTTCTGCATTAAATTTTTCCATAATATGAGGTCTTTGTGCTTTAATTGCTATCATGTGGCCGCGTGATTGTTCAAACGTTAAATAAGGATGTCGCAAGTATAACATATTCCTCTCTTCTCTCTCATAGTCCTTTTTTAGATCAAGAATCTCTCTCATACTTATGTTCTTCACTTTGCGATTTTTTCTAAATTACAAAAATATTTTTTGTTAATGATTTAGAATATTCAGTTTCAAAACAAACCGTATTACTCCATTCTTTCTTAAATAATTAATGAAATAGTATATTTTATCCAGGACTAGATGGAGACATAAATAGTTCCATCAAAGCATAAAAAAAATTCTTTTTTATAAAAATTGAATTTGGAGTACGTGCAGAAATTGCTAATGCTTTCTCCATAATTAATGGACAAATCCTGCAAACTATCAATATTTATCCTAAATTGCTTATTAATTGTAAAGATTTAAAATTTTTGAAATCATTTTGATATAAATATTAAAAGTTTTAGGTTATGTTAATAACACTTACCCTCTAAAAAGCTTTCCATGTGGTTTTACTTTGTTTAAAAAATAAATCATGGACAACCGCATCTTGCTTTTAAATCTGTGTCGACAATTTGGAAATGTTTAACAGACTTTTCAATAAGATTTTATGTTTTTTGTGACCCACAAAGTTTATGCACGTATTAACGAAGAGGTGGCACCAGGTGGCAGTCAGACGTCAGTGCTGTCAGTGTGTGGGCCGTGGGGTCAGGTGGGGTGTAGTGTAGCCTAGATGCGGCAAGGGATTAGTTCATGCACATACCTGTAGCTGGCGCCCCCAGTCGAGTTTGTGCGGATTGCACATACCTGTAGAGGCGCTGTCTGCAGCCTCATTTTGGGGGCGCCA
>JAUEJJ010000013.1:892077-906832 GCA_032164275.1 Synergus coniferae | reverse complement strand
GGCTGAAAAGTAGTGACATATAGATTTTCGGCGTCCCCACTCCTGGCCCTTGCCGCATCTAGGTACTAATATCTTTGATACGAATCTCGGCGCTGCTCGGCGCATCGCATTCGCATCGCTTATCCACGCATATCGCATCAGATATTCAGATCTGGACTCTGGAGCACTCTGGAGTGCCTATGCCTCTATGGCAGATCTATGGTCGCTTGTCGCAATTGGTTGTATGGTAACAAGTTTTGACATCATATATTGTGTTTAATTCAAGTGTGACATGGTGTGACATTTCGTCGTTTATCATCTCCAGTAACTGCCAGTAACTATACTATCATCTTCTTGAAGTGAAAGCAGAGCGGAGAAATTTGTTATATGTGTCTGATTACCAAATAGCTGAGTTTTAATTTCAGTAAATTAACCTTAAAAATGACGACAATTAACAAAGACTTGCAACGTGAAAGGGAAAAATGCACCTTTGATCCTCAAGAATTGACTCATTTATTAGACGGCAGTGCGGAGAAAACTTCAGAACGACGAGAAACAGGTATATACATAGTTCTTCAATAATTAAATGATGTTACATGCTTTCTAATTATTTTATATTATTTAATTAAATTACCTTAGTCAGTAACAGATCAGTAATGACTACACTTCATTTTTTTCTGTCTACATCAACATTATTGACAAATCGAAGTTTAATAATTAAACAATTATTGTTTAACTTTCCTGATTGTGAAAATTGATAAAATTGATAAAATTGATAATATGTACTATCTTCTTATTTTATTGTCTTATTATTTATAGCAATGAGAGGAAAGTAATTCTTGGTCATTATTTTATAAAATTTCGTAAACATTTTAAGATAGATTTTGAAAATAAATTTTTTCCAAATCTGAGAATTATATTATACGAGTCTTAAACATTTGAGATAAATGTCTACCCCAATAACTTTATTTTAAGTTTAAAGTAAATTAATATTCATAATTTAGGAAAAATATTATAATCTGATGTTAGTCACTCATATTACAAATATTTAGTTCAAAGTTTCGTGCTATTAATTTTTTAAACATACAATGTCAAAGAGCACTATCAAGGTCTCGGGATTTGTGACGTTCTGTTATAAAGTGGTTGGCAATGAAGATTCTCTCAACTTCAGATCTGTTTAGTCATCCTAGAATATTCATATTTATGTATACATATTCGCGAAAATTAGAAGAATGTATAAATTTCTTTTATGTAAATCCAATTTTGCACCCAATATAATATAAAAATTTAAATCTGATTCTGTAAATTATTCTTTTCTTTTATATATTATTTTCTGTAAACTATTCTTTGAAATATTTTGAAAATAGATCCAAAAGCATGACGTATTAAAGAATATTCTTAAATAAGTTGTGATTATGATTATTTTAATGTAAAGTGTGTAAATTAAATCTATTGCATACTTAAAATTCTTTTACAAATACAAAGTCCATTACACAAATGATAAATAGTGGTAAAAAGCATTTGCAAATGTGGTAATCAGAAATCACTAATTTACACTTTTCTGAAATTCTAATAATCCAGTTTCTATATGAGTGAATCGGGAAAAAAATTAATACATATCAGAATGACGTCTCGAAATCATATGTAGATAAAACCAAATTCTTGATGATACAATATTACGTGAAAAATTGACTAACAACTTTTTTTATGTATAATTTCTGTTCATTAATACTAATTGAGAATTAGTCTTTAATTTTGCTTTCTTTTTTTACAGAAGGATTTTTTCTGAAGGATCCAGAATTACAGACCAAGCTTTCTCCTAAATACCTGAGTCATAAAGAAGTTTATGAAAATGCAATACAGAAAAGTTGTTTGGTTCTTAAAAAAGTTCGCGAGTTTCAAGATATGGGAAAGGGTGGTGATATTACTATTTATTCGTAAGTGTTAAAATTTTTTAATTAAACTTTGCCTTTATCGCTTTGTGTCTTTTACAACATGTGTAATCAATGTGGCTGCAAAACGTTGAAAGGTTTCTTGTAGAAAAGTTAAAGTGTTAACTTAGGATAATTTTTCTTCCAGACAAGTTTTAGGAGGAACACTTGGATCAGCAATGTTAAAAGATGGAAATCCATTATCCCTACACTATGTAATGTTTATTCCTACAATTATGGGTCAGGGAACCCCTGAACAACAAACACAATGGATAACTAGAGCTTGGTTTGGCAACATCATTGGCACTTATGCTCAGGTAAATTCACTGTAGAATTTTGGAAATATAGTCGAATATTTTGAAATTCTTTATAGTGATTTTGAATATATTGTGCAATGAAATTGTGAACATGAAACATTTTTAGCTTAAAATTTATTTTTCAAGCATAACGTTCTTAATTATTTGTACCACAGACTGAATTAGGGCACGGAACTTTTATCAGAGGCCTGGAAACAACATCTACTTATGACCCTACAACGCAAGAATTTGTTTTGAATAGCCCTACATTGACTTCTTATAAATGGTGGCCTGGGGGTTGTAAGTTGATAAATTCAATGACAGAATTACTTTCAGAAAGCGTTATTAACTTTTAAATCCGAAGTAGAATATTGGAAAAATTTTGAAAGGAGAAATCTTCCACCTTAATACCTTTTTTATTGAGATGCAATCTGTTTATCCCATTTAGTAAGATATTTTAAAACAATGTTATTGAAAATGATCTTTGTACTTTATGAGATATAATCAATTTTTTATCTTCAACAAATTTGGATCAATGTTCTGAAATAACACAAAGGAAAAGATAAGGATTGCATTTGATCTTATTGATAACATACCAATCTATCTCACATTTTAAAACGTGATTTTATAAATTCTCAAATTAAAATTACTTGCAAATTATGTAAATCTACATCACTTATTTACAGTGGGCCACACAGCAAATTATGCGGTGGTGGTTGCCCAATTGTACACGAAAGGAGAATGCAAAGGGATTCATCCCTTTATTGTACAATTGAGAGATGAAGAAACTCATGAACCACTTCCAGGTAATATTTTTTTTTTATCTTTTACATTTTATATTACAGTGTAGCTATATGTTTTTTATAATATTGTATATTACAATAATGATCATATTGTTGCCAGGAATAAAAATCGGAGAAATTGGGACAAAATTAGGCATGAATGGAACCAATAATGGTTTTCTTGGATTTGAGAACTACAGAATACCAAGAGAACATATGTTGATGAAAAATTCCAAAGTAATTTTATGTTTATAGATATATTTAAGTAAAATCCTTTAAAATTTAGGTGAACTGAGATAAAAAAAATGTATAATTATACAAGTAGAGAACTTTATATTTTAGTTTATAATTAATAAATCTTCTCTATAGGTATTAGAAGATGGTACATATGTAAAAGCCCCGAATTCAAAACTTACCTATGGCACTATGATGTTTGTACGCGTTGTTTTGGTCACTGATGCCAGTAGATATTTAGCTAAAGGGTGTACAATCGCTATCAGATACAGTGCTGTCAGAAAACAAGGTCAAATTAAAGCTGAGTAAGTTGGACGATGGTATTCAGTTAGAAAAGAAGACATTGTTTTCGGTACCATGTTGTCAAATGCTTGGTGTTCCATGGGAAACCAAGAGATGAGAGTAAAGTTGTTTTACTGAGCATTTTTTAACATTTTAAATAATTTTTTAGTGGTCCTGAAACACAGATTATTGACTACGTCACTCAGCAGTACAAACTTTTTCCTGTTTTGGCGACGTGCTTTGCTTTCTCCAGGGCAGCCGATTATATATGGGAAATGTATAACAACGTAAATGCTGAATTAGATCAAGGAGAATTGGAAAGGCTACCAGAGGTATGAATTAAGAAATGTTTTTTATTACATGATTATTTTTTTATGTTTACCCATCTTTTACATTGCTCTTTCTTGATTAATCATAATTTGTAATAATGCACATGATTTTTCTTCCATTCTTCGGAACTTGAGTTCAGATTTAAGATTAGTAATCTTAATATGATAGCTTTTTTATAATTCGTTTAATTAGATCAAGAAATATACGATTTTTTGTGTGTATTTTTATGTATTTGTAAATCTTTAACGATCAATGAACCTAAATTTCCTCTGTCTTTTTATAAAAATAAAATTGTTTAATTTTCGAATGATTTTATAAAAGAAAAAAATTAATTCTTTGCGTTTAATATTGCTTTCTGATTGATAATGATAGTATTTAGCTATGTCTTTTAATGGTAATAAAAATTTTTTCAGTTGCATGCCCTATCCTGTTGTTTGAAAGCAGTGGCTACGGCAGATGCATCTGCTGGTGTTGAACAATTAAGACTGTCATGTGGTGGACATGGATACATGGATTCCAGTAATCTGCCAACAACTTATGGACTTCTAACTGCTATGTGCACTTATGAAGGTGAAAACACTGTCCTATTTCTCCAAACTGCAAGATATCTTGTTAAAGCGTGGAAACAAGCCATTAATCAAGAATCGCTACCACCTACCGTAAAGTACCTCGAAGTAGCTGCTCAAAGGGGTAAAAGAAGACCCTGGAAGAATACTTTGACTTGTATCATTGTCGCCCATCAAGCAGTCGCTGCTGGGTAAGTTTCATAAACTTCTCATTTTTTATAGAATATTATGTATTAGGGTGGATAAAAAATTTTTTTTTATTTTTTGGAAGCTCCTCTCAAAAAGCTTCAAAAACTCGTGAATTTCTTCATTACTTGTAGTATAATATACTATAATACCCAAACTTAAAAAATAATCAATTCTTCATCGACAGCAAAATTCAGCTCGCTGTGGAAAATATGGAAAGGCGAATTAAGACTGGGATGTCCCAGGAAGATGCTTGGAACGCCACTAGCATCGAACTGTCTCAAGCAGCTGAATCGCATTGTCGAGTTTTTGTGGTGGAGACATTTATTAATGGTGTGAAAAGATTAACATCCCTTTCTAAGAACCTACATCAAGTTTTACTTCAACTCTGCGAGTTATATGCAATCTACTGGGTTTTGCAAAGAATCGGCGACTTTCTAAGAGTACGCATACAATTATTTTTCTTATATGTATTCATAAATAATTTAATAATATGATATTTGCTTTAAAATATTTTGTTTTCTTGTAGTTTTCTTGTCTGAATACTCAAGATGTACCGGTTTTGCAAAAGAGACTTGAAGAACTATTGACACTTATTCGTCCTAATGCCGTCGGAATCGTTGACGGATTTGATATTCGTGATGAAATTTTGAGCTCAGCTTTGGGTGCATACGACGGTAACGTATATCAGCGTCTCTTTGATGAAGCCATGAAAAGTCCTCTGAATCAGGAGAGTGTTAACGAGTCCTATCACAAATATCTAAAACCATTTATGAAGAGCAATTTATAGTATTCGAAACGGTGCGATAACCACTACCAAACGAGATATATTACATTTTTTATAAATATTCATTAGATAATACTTTAGAGATTTAGGGTTTACAGGAAACACAAGGGAGTAGTTGAAAAATATTTTACCGTCCAGGAAACTCAAGAAAGCGAGTTCGTTTCACAAAATGAATAAAGTTGAACCAAAAAAATGTATTCCAAAATATATTGTAGGGTGAGGGGGTTAAATATTTTTGACAATATAAAGAAAGTTATTGTCTGATAAACTCACATGTACAGAATACTGAAACATCACATTAAAATTATAGTAATTAATGTGATTTATACTTGCAATTTATTGTAGGGGTTAAAGAAAAAAAAGAACTTTTTGCTGATTTAACAATTCAGTATGCACAAAGATTCAATGCTTTATATTATATTTTTGTTGATTCGTAATGTGAGAGAATTTTCGAGAGCTTGATTAAAGTCATTGATTTCTTTTAAAGTAAAGTATGTTCTTAAAAACTTTGTATGGATTTTTTAACTTGGCACTGAAAATATTATTACAATTTAATACAAGCATACTAATTCCGATTGTAGATCGGAGCGTCTTTGACATTCTAATGTCAATAAACTTTGCATCTAACATGAATCGCTGGATGCTGAGTTTTTTAATTATTGAACAGATCAAACTTGTGAATTTAATATTCTGAGGTAATACTTTTTTACGGACTGTAGGAGCATGGTTATTTCATAAAACATCACAGCAGTGCGCACTCGAGAATTTTGTAGATTATCACGAGAAGTGCAATGTAGGAATAGAATTTTTATAGAAGTATTTGTCCAAAAATGAGATATTACGTGAGATTATCAATTTTAGTGCTCAATTTTCTACGGGTAATTGTAAACAAATGTATATTTTTTATGTTATTTACTTAAAATAAATAAAAGTATAAAAAATAAATAAATAACTTATTATTGAACCTAGCAGAGAAGTGTTGATCAGAAATTTTTATCATATAGATATGAATAAAATCAAGACAGACATTTAATAAGAATTGTTCGATACTTATATCTTATTCGGTACAGTGTTTATTTACAGAATAGGAGCGACGACATACAATATTAATCGTTACCATGCTAATGTAGTGCAATTATTATTAATTTCTGTTAATTAATAATAACGTGTGGTTACTGAACGCGTCCGCGAGAGCGACGAGGCAATCTTTTACATAATCTTCTCATTCATTTTTCTGTGTCAGTATTTTTCTCTTTTGTCAAAAAGAAAATTATAGAGATTTCGGGAGACGCCGCCTCGACGTATTCGTGGCCGAATAAGTGTACATATACATGTATATACGCTTTAGCGAGTGCGTGCATGAAGATATATATATATATATATTTTTTTTATATATATATACACACATACATATATGTAGTACACGCTAGATAAACGATACTTACACTTAAAAAAGTAACAATGTTAATCGTTATCGTTATCATTAAATTATTAATGGTACTCGCATTAAAATTATTCTTATTATTCATTCGTCCACTTGGCCTACACAACTGTCCACGATAGACACATCTCATCGCCGTGGTGTCTTTAAATTCACCTCAAACGAACACAACCGCTTATAAAATATGCCTTCATTACAATAATTATCATTACAATTACTACCATGATTAATATTATTATTTTCCCTTAAAACGTAGACAGGGCGTCTTTCTGAATAGCGCCAAAAGTTCTCGCAAAATTCTCACCTAGTCCACGATATCTCCCAAGCGAAAAGATACTTATAAATCTCTCATTTCTAAATTCGTACAAACACAAACTTTATAATCCATCGATGACAATAAATAAAAAATAGAAAACACAACTTTACAACTTAACGCAAAATGCGATAACCAAGTTGGTATAATTTTGATAAAAACAAAAAAAACGTTGCCTTTCGTCTTCTTCGATAACTATTTACCATATTTAGGTTTAGAAGTAGGTTTAGAAGTATTATTCGGGCATTCTTTTTAATCGCTCTAAGAAAAACCAGAGAAAAACAATAGAGGATTATCAGTTAAAATATATAAAAATATAGGAGACATAAACATGTTAAAAGGTATAAATTCATAGAAGCAATAAAAAAAATGGATTGTTCGAAGAAATGAAAGACAACGTGAGGAGAAAAACTGCAGAAAAAGGATAAAGAGTTAAATAAATTATGTAAATAATACTTGATCGAATACAAAGTTCGTCAAGTCTAATTAATTATTTTCGCTAACAATCCTATCGTTAATTTTATCAATAATTACTTAACAAATTCACGAAGAAAAACATTTTCAGATCAGTTCGTCTTCGAAAGAGTTGAAAAAAAAGTGGACTTCAAGCTTTCGAAAACGAACCACATCTGCTTTAATTTCTTCTTTTTACATCTCACACGATTTTTAATTTGTTCGTGCTTTCTTTTTACGTTTTTTTTTTTAAGTTTACGCGCTAATTCACTCTTTACGATTGAGGCGAGTGTCATGGTTAATTTCAGAGGTATAAAAAGTGTCCTTTGCTCGAAATCCTCCCTGGTGGCTTCCTGAGAAAGAAAGCCTGGACCTTCTCCACAGGCAACGACAATTATCAGTTATTGTTGCAATAGTGAGATAGTAGGATGATTCAAGAGTTAAAACGTTTTTAAAATTGAATGTCGTATTGGGAATTCTTGTTTCTCTTTTAAAAAAGAAAATCCTATCGATTTTTGTTCGTAAAGTAACAATAATTTCCCATATGACATTATTTTTTTTTTAATTTGTCAGATTTAAACCATCCTAGTAAAACAGTTTACAAATGTGAAGCAAAATACTTTGTAAAAAATCTATTGACCCGATGAAAGGTAACCCATAAGGCGCTGTTCTATCAATTCCGGATTTTCGTAGAAAACTCGATACGAGTAATTTTTAGTTTTTGCGAGAGGATATTATTTCGAGATCGAAGTTTTTGCAGAGATTTTGAAATTAAAAAGAAATCTTTCAAGGGAAAAACGATTCAATTGAATTAAATAATTTATTTTCTGAAGTTTGTGAAAAAATACTTCCCACCTCACCCAAAAAGTATCGTATCGAGTTCGTGGTGTAATTGCATTAAAGAAATAAACTTTCAGCGTTGCAAAATGACCGCAACTCAGAAAGTGGGAAAAATCGATATTCCTATTCAATGCAGTTTAAATATTTGTCAAAACATGTTCACTTTCGTCTGCGTTGCGGTGATTTTTCACATTAGAGTTACATTAGTACTCTTCTCGCACGTATACTTTTGCACTCGAACATAAAAAAGAATTTGATCGATCCTCTTTTCCTTGGATTTTATTGTTTTGTAGCAAAGAATTCCTTCTTTGAGACTTCCGTCAACAGAATGAATAGAAGGAAAAACGAAAATTCGGTCAAGCTTCTTCAGTTCGAATAAATTTCCGTGCATTACTATAATTAACAAAAGTTAACAAATCATTCCGTATTGATATAGAGAACACAAAATGCTTAAATTCCAGACATTGGGAAGATGCATTAATTTTAAATATAATAATATATTGTTTAAATACTATATAAAATCCTAAAAATTGTAGTAGATTTAAAAAAAATTTAAACCAGTTTCACCCAAGTTTTTAATTATTCAAATTATGTAATATATATATTATATATATATTTTTTTTTAATTTTTTGACAGTACGCAGGGAAATTTTTCCGTAGAACAACTTGAACAAAGTATTTTCGTTTTTTTCTCAGCCCAGCCCATTTATTAAGGTTCGAACGTAAAAAAGGTAGAAACGAGGTCAGTTTTGTAAAAAAAATACAAACAAAGTAACGAAAAAAAACTCTTACAACAACGACGACGACGACGACGACAACGACGACGATGATGATGATGATGATGATGATAATGATGATTATGGTAATGAATGAGATGAAAATGACGATGATAAAGATGAGAATGGTAGTTCACAATGACGAATAAGGCGGACTCGTGAAAGTTTCGTACCAAATTGTTGTTCCTTACGTAGTATACATGGCAGTATGGGCTTGATATCTTTTTCAACGTGTCGTTCTATCGTATCCGCAATGTTCTGCGTCCAAAGGAAACTCTGTGTCGTGCACAGAGGGACAAACAATAGGACCAAGTTCTGCGGATATTGGATGCGGCGTTAAACTGGGTTTGTGTGTACGATTGCCGTTCTGTGTAGATTCGGAGTTTAGAAAAATAGTATGACTTCTAGCGGAAGGACGAAAATGTGAACAACGAGAAGCAGTCTGAATAAAATAACAAGAAAATTGTCAAAGTCAGTAATAAATAATAGAGCATTCCGCGATTTACAATAATAAATATACCAGGGACAGAATCACGGAATGGAGATACTTTTGTTGCTTTAACTTATATGGCAAACTCGTTTCAGTCAGTCAAGACCCGTGTGCGCTACTCCGGGGCTACGGCAACTTCCTTTCGTCCCAAATCTACAGCAATTTCAACGCAATATAATAATCTCAAGTCTACCGAAAAGTGTCTCTTAATTTAAATGTTACTGCCACTAGACGCAATTACATTATGCGATTCACACCGAGGTAGAAGGAGGGACGAACTGAGCTCGTTTCGTGACACAAAAAGGTGCTTTTACACCATCGCAACTCACTGATGTCTTTATTTCTTTTCTCCTTGTATACGCCTCGTTGCCGAGCTACTTTCGAAAATATTTTACACTTCCAATGTATATACTTCGTCGATCCACAGCAATAAACCAATCGATTCACCACCCTATATTTACAAGTCGAATCGACGACAAGTCTGCAATGTATATAAAAAAAGTGAGATAAATCTATCTCTCAAGAAACAACAACAACAGTAAGGAGAATGAGAACGACTCTCCACTCAAGATCTCGAATCATTTCCAACACATCCGGTCTTCTTTTAAAAGGAGATCAATCAGTGTTTTAACAGAAAAAACTTTCTGATTCTATCCTTTTATCGCTTATGTTTCTAATATCTTGTTTTATATTTTTCTTTGTAAGGTCTAGTTCTCGTGTTGAATGAAAACAGGAGTATGTGGATTGAAAAGGTACTCAACGTAGCTTAATGACTCAAGAACGTTGTTTTCGAGGAGTTTCGTCGAACGTTCCAAGGAATCGACAAAGAATTTTACCCGACCAAGAGAGTACAGAGGAGAGTCACGGTTTCTAAAAATGCAAAATGAGTCAAGGGGGCTTGTGGTTCATCCCTCCTTCTACCGAGCAAGGTCGCCAACGTAATCGACCACGATATATATCAAAGTTTTTCGGTTCTATACACAGAAGTGCGGACACTCTACATAAATGCATCTGAAATTTGTTCATCTTTGTCAATAAAGACGACGAGTCTGATTGGACGAGCACCGAAGTTAACACTGTAGCTTAGTACCACGGCTCGCACTCAAAGAAACCAATACCCTAAAAAGCAGGATTAAGGAATGTTGAAAGTTGAGTCTGGAGAGCGTGACCGTGTCCAGCGGTCGTCGAATTTAAAGATCCGACTTCCATTTCAAGAACACTGTCATCGCTACCAAAACTTGATGAAGAACAAAGTCAGCGAATCGACGAATCAGAGGGCTCTGGAATTTAAAGATTCGAGGTCCCTACTAGTACGTAGAGTCGATCGTTCGCTCTTGAATAAAAAAAGGATAGAGGAAAGAGAAAAAAAAATGGTTAAAGGAGTTGGTAGTACTTGGTCGAGATTTAGTTTCAAGTGCAAGAGGTCCCTTTGCTGAGTGCTTTATCAAAAGATTAGATGGAGCTCGTCCCTTCCTGCAGGCTATTGATGGCTCGCAGGACTTTTGCTCATTTGCTGATCAATAGTGTTCCAGCTGCGATCCACGTCGTAATCGATTCAGTCGATCAGTATCGGTCTTGAGATGGTTTCGTGGAGCGCAAGGATTTGTCGGTGGCCTGAACTACGGGGCCTCAAGCGTAAAACTCTCGGTTGTGATGCGGCGCTCCAGGTTTTGGATATGACTGCGTCGCTGGTGACCTTCTTGGCTCATCTAGGGCATACGAGCCCTCGTCCTTCTTCCGCATCCTATAGACGATGAACATCACTACGAGGATCGCGCAAAGTAGACCGACAACGGCACCTCCAATGACAGCTGAAAATTATTCGAAATGGGAAAATTTTTAAACTTAAAATTACTTGGTTTTAAATACTTTTAATTTAAAGTTGTTAACATTTGCGTCCATAATTTAAGGTGTTAAAATAACACTGAATAATTTAGCTAAAGTATCTTACCAGCGAGCACTCCAGGCTGCGCAAAGAAGGAGCTGGCTCGGTCTTCGGTTTTAGGATTCACCCGGACTTCAGTGTCATGGGAATCGTCCATTTCTTCGTCTAAGTCAGATGGTGAGTCGAAATTGTCGACTGCGTTATTTGTTCTAGACACAGTGTCTGGGATATCCTGGAAAATTTAATAAATTATCTCATTAACAAATTCAAAATTATTTTAATTAAGGGTGTTGGATCCTCTGTAATGGAACTCATTTCAAATGTAAGTATATGTACAGGAGCGAAAAAAATTTCTACTTTGAGTACTATTTGCATAAAATGAAACGACAGAATTTTGAGATTATATTTAAAATTCTTCGTTTTACGTAAAAAATATTTAAACTAAACATTTTTCTCCCTCCAGCCGTACTCTTGTTTTAAAAAAGAGTAGCACTGTAGAGTGAAAAAATATTTATAATATTCGTTGAGTAAAATGAAGAGATGAAAATTTAAAATTAAAACTTGGGAGTGAGCTCACCTGTTTTGTGTTAGGAGGTGCGTTTTCGTCAATATGTGGCACACTGGGCTCTGGTTGCTTTTTAAGCGTTGTGTCTATTGTATTGTGTTGCGTGAAGTCTGAAACAATAAAAGATGAAAATTTAATATTAAGAGGAAACAATTAGAGATTTTAATCGAGTATTCTGATTTTTTTTACGGCTATTAATAACCATTAATAATCTGTGCTATACAAACTTGAACTAATCGCCTAATATTTATCGTGAGGTACAATATTTTATACAAACACAGAGAATATGAAGATGTATGTAAAATTGTAGATATATGAATGTGTAAGTATTATCGAGACTACATTTCGGATTCTATGCGTTTCCCAATATCCCTGGGTACGGTCATGAAAGCCAAAATGAATTTCCAATGACCATGATTCAGGATGACGTACGACTGGTTGCTGTGCATCCATACGAAGTTCGTTTTTCAATTTTCGGAAATGTCATAAATATATCTAACTATGTACATTGCATTGGCTTTCCTCACTCTACTCGTCCGCCACATCGGTTACAGGAGTCGTGATAGTTGAGAGGATTGAGAGCTTGCAGATATTTTTATAGGCAAATGTTTTTGACGAGCTTTTTACGGTCCGACGTTTCTCGCTTAAAACAAAGTCAGTAGACACAATTTTTCATCCCGCTTATGATTTCGGCACAATGGTTAACGGTCAGTGCTTGCAGAGAATACGAGAGAAATTTATGCTAGGAATCAGCCTTGTAAAATGTTTTATCTTTTCAAGCGTGAAAAGATGAAATGATTTTTTACGTTTGGAAGGTTTCAGGGCGAAAACACAAAAGAATTTGAGTTACATCTGATGAAATGTTGCTTTCTGTTCCACAATTTTTTTATTATTCTGCATAGAATATATGCTTTCAATTTTTGACTTTTATTTTATTCGATCTAGGGCTATATTTTTATGCAGGTATCTAATATTAGAATTAGAATTGGAATACTATTCTTACCGTGACCACCACCTTCACCATCTTCATCATCCGGCCCAAGACCACTTCCGGATGCCTCAAGGTCGTCGCGAACTTCTCCACCTCCTCGACCAGAACCTTCCAAGGCTTCCTGGTCGTCTAGGTAAAGGTCATCTATGTAAGGTGAGCTCCCCGCGGACCTATCTGCAGGGGTCTGCAGTTCTTTCTGTAAAAGAAGTTCTTCATTAACTCTCATACATATTTATATTTTATTATTTATCGATAATAAACAAAACTAAATAAATTTACATCTGTTTATTACAGATATCACAATTTATTTACTTATTTAACAACCAATATCATTCACCTTAAAAAGAAAAAATTTGTTTACAGGATGTAAATTATTAAAATGTAATAAAATTAATTAATTATTAACACGAAAAGTAGGTTCATGGACAATAATATACTTTCTATAGCAATATTGATAACATTTATATTGAAATTTCACTTTATAGTTAATAGCTCGTGAAAATAATTTCAGAGTCATCCTTATCCCTAAGCGTCAATAAATTTGAGAAATAATTATTTACATTTTAAAATCTGTGATCGATAAGTTTCAGACCATAAAGTAAAGTTCATTATTATACAAATCGATGAAGGGCGGATGAGATAAAATTTGTAATAACTTAAATATTTAATTAAATGAAAATATGAAATTTAAAATATCTTTTGTAAAACACGCATAATTTGGTTGCGGACAAGATTGGTTAAACGTTATATTTGCCACATAGAAATCTCTGCGATCTCTGCATTAATTTTGATTGAGATAATAATTTATTTTCTGCGTTTGAGAAGGATGTGAGAAAGACGAAACATGAATTTAACTATAAAGAATTCTACAGGAATATCCAATGGACTTTTCGAACAGGAAATTTGTTTTTTATTTATAGAATAGAAGTAACAGGGTTCTCGAGCTTCCAATTGCTTCCAGATTCACTAATAACACGATAAACACGAAGAGAGAACCGAGCGACCGGAAACAGAAAATACATTATGTGCACCCGGATGCTTGAAAATTTTGGTAACTTGCCTTCTAGACGAATACGATTAACTTTTCTCGTTAACAGAAACCACTACGTTTCAATGTAGTTTTGTGGCAGTGCTTAGAATGTTAACGCTATTTTTGTTATGACTGGCAGCTTGTAAACAGGTCTACGAGTATCAAAATATTGATTAAGTGATTGAAAAAAAAATTTTGAAAAGAATCACAAAACTTTCACCTTTGTGTCCGTTCAAACAAATGGATTTACTTGATTATTATTTATTTCATTCGTTCGATCATTGAAGTTAAACAGTGATGCTTAGCTCGATTATAATTCAATGGGAGCAATCATGCGTAACGAATAATTAGCTTTCAAGTTGTAATATTGCTTAACATTTGTAATACCTATTCATTTTGAGAATGCACATTTTTCTTGAAATAAAGTAATAAACAAACTTTTATTCATAGAGTATTATAGACCTCCCTATATGGTGTTATATGTATATTTTTTGAAAGGCTACGAAAATAAATTTTATCATTTGAGAGGAAAGAATTAATCCTCTTTTATTCAATGTCGGATTTTTATTTAATTTCAACTAGCATTATATTGAATCGC
>JAUEJJ010000013.1:810011-824939 GCA_032164275.1 Synergus coniferae | reverse complement strand
TTTAAGAAGTGGTCGTAAACTATGTATGTGTTGTAATAAGTATTCTATCCGTCAAAGGTAACAAGGACTGTCAAAGTATATGTTGCGGATAGACAAGTACAGAGTTGCGGATAGAGAATAATGGATTAGAACTGTACAATAAAAATCCCGGAAAGTTCCGAGTTTTACAATTTTGGTCCTAAAAATAGATTTTCCATTAAAATTTTAATTGTAAACTATATTATGTATTTTAATTATAGACTATGTCTACATTAGCAGGTAGTTTCCTTAACGGAATAACGACTGTTAGGTAATGCAATATTAGAATAATGTATTAGTTTTGATGTGCATATTTGCATAATCAATGTAAGTGCATAAGTATTCACTCCTCCATTTTTAAATACTAAATAATACGATAAAACAGGAAATATAAGACTTTCAAAGTGAGTCATCAGTCAGTAACACGTACCACGTCTTTTTTTATAGTTTTTTTAGTTCAAAATGAAGACAAATAGCAGTAACCGCTAACCAGTTAAAATGTTCAGTTTATTTGCGGTGGTTTATCGTTTTATCATATGGATTTCAAATATATACACTAGCTGTAACTTCGTTTTAATAATTACTCACTTTTATAACGACTATTTTATAGAGATGTGACGTACGATAATGAAATTAATCCATTGCAATCTATTGTTAAAGCCTCTAACGCAGATTGTCAGTTGTCCATAAGATGCGGAAATCAGAAAAGTTTGCATACAACAAATAAATAATAACTTTACGCGCCTAAAATAAAAAAATATATTTTTTAACGATTTATTGTAGTTATGATAGAAAGAAATATAGCCAAAGTGAATCGAATAAAAATGGTAAAAAGATCTAAAAGACAATTTGTAATGATAAAACTGTGAAGCTGGATAAAATAGAAATTTAATTGAAAATTAAATGCCAAGACATTAAAATATAAAATAATAAAAATATAGTGACTTGTGAGTTTTTCGTGAAAGTAGTGAAAAATATTTTATTGTGCTTGATAAACTGCAAAATAATATACCCAGAACAAATGGTACGTGATAAAAAATAATATTACACATATTTTAATTTTAGCACAATAGCGAAAAATAGGTAAAATCGGGTAAACGCGCCACAGAGGGGTGGCCGGTGGGGGAGTAAAAATCGCCAGAAAATTGGCTACGGGGTTTATGCAAGATACTTTTTGCTTTTTAAATAAAATAAGAGAAAGCGTTAAGATAAATAACGTCTTTGAACAGAAAAAAGGCGCATTAGCTACGAAACTGTTCTTTCAGAAAAATGAAATTTTTAAGACGATTATGTCGTCCGAGATTTTTTAGTGAATGATTTTGCTTTGACTGTTTACAAAATATATCTTATTGTGAAATAACTTTCAAAAATTGATTAATCATCTTTTCATGAGAATAGATAAGACACTGATAATATAGCCAATATTATATCTGGCACTCCTTCTAGCCAATTCTTTCTGAACCATCATTAAACCATAGTGACTGTCATTTTGTAACTGTAGCACACCTGCGAGAAATACTTTATAGTCCAATAAAAACAAAAGTGTTTCGTAATATTTTTTCTACTCTATTATAAATTTGATGCGTCTTTTTTGTGAATAGATATTAAAAATTGCGAAAATGGTGAGTACAAATAAGGGAAATTAATTGAGAATACAAAGAAATGAAAATTAAACCATGATATACATATAAAGGAAGCACTTATTAAAAATTATGATAAAAATTAAATAAAGAAGTAAACTAAAATAATCATATTACGAAATTTAGGATATTATAGGAATATTATTTAGATTACAAAAAAAAATTATTATTAGCAATTTTTCTAAATAACTCATTGAAATTTGTTATGGTTATAAAATAATTGATGATATATAAGACAATTTACTTGCTAAAACCTATACATCAATCGCCTTTAATGAAGATAACATAAATATTAAATAGTGTGGAATTTTGACATAATGACTCTTATCGTAGTCCTTGTTGACACATTTAAAAATTTTTTAGTACGGGAAATATTTCAAATTATCCTATGTATTTATAATTTTCTAAAAGAAATGAGATACGTAACACTTTAACTTTTAAGGTTTTGAAAATTTTTACGTTTTCATTAAATAATTGAGTTATCAATATCTACTTTGAATTTAAAATTATTTAATTATGGGGACTTGAAACTTAAAATTTTAATGAGCAGGAAAACTGTTTGAAGCCAGCAAAAAACGAGAATTATAAAAACAACTTTCAGTCGTGATATAAAAAAGTGTCTAAACAAAGCCTTGTTTGATTGAATACAATGAACAAGAACTCATTGTTCGGTTTGTACACAGACAAGCATTTGTACGAGGTGTGAAATTTTCATTATGGGCTACATGTTTACGTGTTAACTATTAACAAATCATCAAGATCACCTTAGTCTGGCATAATAATTCACTCGCGACACGTGTGAGGATCGAAAAAGTCAACTTTTTAAAATTTAGTTTCCTAAATCGAAATGAGTTAAGCCCTATGTGTAATTGCACTTACAAAAAAGTTTTGTGCTCCCGAAAGAAGGCACAGTACATATGCATTAGAGTGAGTGACAAACTTTTCAAATATTGATAAAACTTATTTAATTTTAGATACACATAATTCTCATCTGCCCCCGGAAATCCTTAATAGTTGAAAATCGTTTTTTTATCTCTTAGATTAAGTCACCTTTCTTAGATCATATTATGAGATACAAATCTTTAATGTTATAAAAGAAGGAACATATCACGAATACTCTGAAATCTGCAATACGTTAAAATATTTTCTATAATCCTTATTTAGAACCTTTGATCCTTGCAAGATATATAAAAGTGTTTGCGATGGGCTAGATATAAATTTAATACGATTTACCATTTTTATTTGCTTCTTATTCAAGAAACTCCTCTAAAAGATATTAAGTGCCTGTATGACAATTATTTGTGCAAATCCAACATAGACAATTTATTCTTGACGCAACAATTTAATTTAGTGCCAACAATTATACGACTAAGTATATGCGTTGATATCAAGATATTAATATTCAATCAGTGTTCCGTAACACAATTATTATGGATTCTTCTACAACAATTACATAATTTTATTTTAATACTTGCTACAAACATGATTAACTCACAAGAAATTTTCAAATATGTAATTATCGTTCTATCACAATATAGAAATATCAACATTCCTTTAACATTTTATCATTCGAAATCGTCTCAGGAATCATTGAAATTTCAAAAAAGAAGAAAACTTAGAGTTGACTTCAGACAAATGTGAACTCTCTGAAGTAAAGCAATATTTAAGAAATGGCACTATGTTTCCAATCTTCAATTTTATTTTTATATACTTTATATATATATTTTTTTTTCTTTTAAGAACATTTAAGAATAATCTGTAATAAGTATATGATAAATTATGAATAACAATCTAATATTACAATATTAATTTAATTTAATAATTTAATATTTCTGATCAAAAATGATACAAGAATGTTAGTATCGAACATGAAAAATGTCAAGAATCAATAAATCAACCCGTTCTGTTCGTTTTCAAGATAGTATAGATAACCTCCCTCGATATACTGCTGCAAAAGATCCTTCCTGGTTGAAAAAAAAATTCTTTCAATTAATTTCTAATAAAAGCATACAAAGACCTACACAAATTGTGACTGCGTCACAAACTAGTATTTCCAACTTGATCTTTCTTCAGTTTTTAAAAGCAAGTTTAAAAAAATACGACAAGCATTAATATTTCTTTAATCTTAAACTAAAATTTTTCTTTAAACTTAAACTTTATTAAAATCTTGATACAAAAACTGTTTAAATTACGTTTCAAATCACGTTATTATGAAATAAAAATTGAAAATTAATCATTTTAATTTCTCATGCAATTAAGATGGTATATTTAAATATATTTTCTTTTATTTCTTTAGGGCAGCGGAACTTCAGTAATTTCTGATCACAGAACTATTATTATTAATCCCGACAATGTTCCATCGGAAACCATTTATTCCCACAATCGCATTTCATCGAATAAAGTAGGTATTTATTTTCACGTTTAAACATTTTTTAAACATTAATGACGTAGTAATTTATGTTTCAAAGACTTATTATGGCAAGCGTAATATCTGCAATATTCTATTTCTTTTACAGTACACACTATGGAATTTTATTCCCAAAAATCTTTATGAGCAATTTAGGCGCATAGCAAATTTTTATTTTTTAATGACAGCGATAATTGCATGGCTAATCGACTCTCCTGTTTCTCCTTGGACAAGTGCTTTACCATTAGCGTTTGTCATTTTTGTTACTGCTTGTAAACAAGGATACGAAGATTTTCTTCGATACAGAATAGATCAAAGAGTCAATAAAACTCTGGTCACTGCTATTAGAAATAAATGTCTCCAGGTGCAGTTTTTTTATTTTACAAGTCTACAAAATTAACTCCCTTCTTTAGGCGCATTTTGTCTGGTTTTGTCTTTTCTTAAGACAGATTTATGATTTTTTTCTGCAGGATATACACTGCCAAGAAATAGTCGTAGGAGATTTAATAAAAGTTAATCGAGATGAAGATGTACCATGTGATGTAATACTTCTTCACAGCAGCGAAAGTTCTGGTTGCTGTTACATCACTACATCCAATCTTGATGGAGAAACTAATTTAAAGGCAAGGTGCACGAAGTATTTTTGTCCCACCATGAACTGAATTTTTTACCTATAATGTATGACTTGAACCCCACATTTCTACTTGGATATATTTTTATACCTTTTTAGATATTTTAAAAATTCTAGAAGATAACGTTTGAAACAGAATTTTATTTAAGAAAAAATCATTCAAAGAAATAAAAAAAAATCATAATTTTTTTTTTCCATTGCAGACATTATACGTTCCTAAAATCGTATCTTCACGGAGAGTCTCAGAAATTGTTTCGATGAATGCAGTAATAAAATGTCAGCATCCATTGGCTGATCTTTACACTTTTCACGGTAAACTCGAAATAAATATAGATAATGAAACATCCAGTGGATCTCTTACAGTAGACAATATTCTTCTTCGGGGATCAAGACTGAAGGATACGGATTATGTGATTGGCTGTGCTGTTTATACCGGTAAAGATACGAAGTTGTCGCTCAATTCGAAACTAATAGTAAACAAATTTTCTACTGCAGAAAAGTGAGTTAATGTATTTACTTAATGTAAAAATTAAATTCAAGTAGGGTAATTTAAAAAGTACATTCTTCATTGTAAAATATTATTTCAGGTCGATAAACAAGTATTTAGCGTTCTTTATCGGACTCCTAATTTTGGAAATTTTAATCTCCATCATGATCGAAGAAATAATAAAAGCGAGCGCTAAATGGGATTTTTATTTGGGAAAAACCAAACCCGCCAGTGTTTCTAGAATTCTGAGCAGTATGTCCAGCTTTATATTGTTGTACAATTATATTGTGCCGATTTCGCTTTACGTCACTGTCGGTAAATGAATTTTAAACTGTTAACAATCCTTGTTTTTAAAGAAAAATTATAATAATGATAATTTTTTTAGAATTACAGAAGTTCCTGTGTTCTATATTCTTCAGTTGGGATATCGAAATGTATGACAGTACAAGCGATCAAGCAGCACTGAGTAATACATCAGATTTAAATGAAGAGCTTGGGCAGGTGGAGTATTTGT
Organism: Synergus coniferae; assembly: GCA_032164275.1. NCBI lineage: Eukaryota > Metazoa > Arthropoda > Insecta > Hymenoptera > Cynipidae > Synergus > Synergus coniferae. Next base: position 819,242 of record JAUEJJ010000013.1, on the reverse strand, counting down.
TTACCGACAAAACTGGAACATTAACAGAAAATCTGATGGTGTTCAAACGTTGTTTTATCAACGGTAGAACATACATGGAAAAAGACTGTGATGGAAACCTCTATCTCTTACCACCAAATGGAAATGAAGAAGAGGCAGTAAAGCTCACAGCCTGGCATGTAAATCATTATTTCTAATTGAAAATTATGAACTATTACTCGCAATAGCTAATTTTATTTCAAGACTATTAATTTGATTTTATTTTAGTCAGATATTTGGCACTTCTGGTTGAGTTTGTCTCTTTGCCATGTGGTTCATATAGCACCTCCAAGTATGACAGCAGGCATCATTGAAAAGCGTTCGCAGTATCGTGAAAGTTTCCGGTTAAAGAAAATAACGAGGGTTCATAGCTCTCTTCTTATGGACCCTCATTTACCAGAATACCAGGTGAGAATGCGTTTATTAAGTAATAAATTGAAGAGATCGAATTTTCAAGTTAGAATTTGAACCCAACGCCCTTAATTGTGTAAAAATGACTAAAAATAAAATTTATGTTACATACAGGCAGCTTCTGCGGATGAGAAAGCTCTGGTGGAAGCTAGTGCTCGTTGTGGGATTATTTTTCAATTAGATTCCGGTCACCAGGTGGAAATTAAAGTAAAGAATCAGATTCTTACTTTTACAAAATTGGAGACTCTCGAATTTACGTCTGGTAAAGGCAAAATTTATTTTCAAAATCAGTTTGTAAATCACACAGTATGTCATATACAATTCAACATTTTTTTATAGAGAGAAAGAGAATGTCAGTGATTGTAGAAGATGCTTCTGGAGAAATATGGCTTTATTGCAAAGGAGCAGATTCATCAATTTTTCCTCTTATTGTAAAAGGAAACATTCAGGAAGCTTCTTCTCAAGTTTCTGATTTTTCTACTGTACGTATATGTTACAAATATTTTTAATATTTCTATGTAATTATACAGGGAGTCAAACGTTTTTTCTGTTTTTTTTTTTATAGATTTAATAAAATCAAATATAAGCCTGTATAAGCTATATTAAATTAAGATTTACTTTTATATATTTTGTATTAATTTTATTTTGCAGAGAGGTTTTCGAACACTCGTAGTTGGTTATAAAAAACTGAAGGAAGCAGAATACAATAGTCTCATGCGGAATGTAGAGCATGCACGAGACATAATTAGTGAAGAACGAGCAAATAGCGTTGCTAAAGCTTATGAAACTCTTGAAAAGGGCCTTACACTAATAGGAGTTACAGCTGTCGAAGATCGTTTACAGGATGGTGTACCAGAGACTATGGAGAGCTTACGAGCAGCTGGTATTAAAGTAATTATGATATAAATTTACACATAAAATTGATCATAGGTACTTTATATTTCAAAGGTACTTTTATCTGTTAAAAAAAAATTAAAGTGTTTTAATTTGATTTTCTTAAAGGTGTGGGTCCTAACTGGCGACAAGGCAGAAACTGCAGAGAATATTGCCGTTTTCTGTGGTCACTTTAAAAAAGGAACAGAAATATTACGACTCATGGAGACAGATTCTGTTCAATCTTGTTTTGCTAGGCTCACTCATTTTGAGTACGGTTTGAAGTTATTTTAAACTTTTATTCAATTACTTCCTTATTAAGTTTGCATATCATAGTATCTTTCATTTTCAGGAGAAAAATTAAGTTAGAACCTTTTGCCCATTATGGACTTCTCGTTGATGGTTCAAGTTTGTCAATCGCATACAGCTATTATCCAACGTTATTTCGAAATGTTGGACAAAGTTGTGAGGCTGTCGTGTGTTGTCGAATGTCTCCCTTACAGAAAAGTGAGGTAATAAAATTTTTTTTCAATAGATTTAAAAAAAACTTTAAGGGTAACAGATCATGCAATGTCAAATTTAATTTAATTGTACAGTTTCAAACGTCATATCATAGCGTTCTTGTTTTGCATTTGCAAAATTGCAATATATGTGTATATATTATTACTATTTTTAATAAACAACCATTTTTATTATTTCCTTTAGGTAGTTCACCTAATAAAGAATTCTGATGGAGAACCTATAACAGCAGCAATTGGCGATGGAGGAAATGATGTCTCCATGATAAAAGAAGCCCACATTGGTATAGGAATCATGGGTAAAGAAGGTCGTCAAGCAACAATGAGTGCAGATTTTGCATTTGCCAAGTTCGAATTTTTGAGAAAAGCTATACTTGTGCATGGACACTGGTACTACATACGAATTAGTAATTTAATTCAATATTTTTTTTATAAAAACTTAGTGTTTATAACTCCGCAATTCTTATTTGGGATTCATAGTGGATTTTCTGAACAAGTAAGGACAATTAAATTATTCCTTTAAATCCAATTTTAGATTAAGCAACCCAAGTAACAATAATGTAATCAAATTGTTTTAAAATCGTTTCAGGCATTGTACGATAGTTTCTTTATGATGTGTTTCAATATTGTATTCACATCCCTTCCAGTTTTAATGTATGGACTTTTAGAACAAAACTATCCTGCTGAAAAACTTTTACGATCTCCCCATTTGTATCTGCTTCATAGGAAAAATAGTTTATTATCAACGTTTCAGTTTGCAATTTGGTTTCTTACAGGTTAGTTTTTATTTTAATTAGTAATTGATGAGATTAAAAATACAGTTTTAGTCAGAAAAAAACTACTTGAAGTGGCTGAACCAAATTTAATTGAAAAGTCGTTAAAAATGTATTTAAAGTTAACTCTTCTCAACATATTATTTTAATTCCAGGAATTTGGCAAACGTGTGTAATTTATTTTCTTTCCTACTATTACTGGTTAATAAATCCAGTAAATTTATATGACAGTACCCCTTCAGATCACTGGACATATAGTACTTGTATTTTTCATATAGTTGTTTTGGTGACAAATATTCAGGTAAAAAATAAAAATTATGTACTTTTAATTAATTTCTATGAAGCCTTTGCATGTACAACTAATTATTAAAATTTAATAATAATTCTGTTTCTAGATTTTAGTACACAGCTCTTACTGGACGACTCCTTTTATATTTAGTGTGGTTCTATCAGAAACGTTTTTTTTCGCAAGTGCCTTTTGCTACTCTTCGTTAAATTTGTGAGACATATTTCTTCATAATTACTAATTTTTGAAAATAATTCTTTAAGTAAAGACTAAAAACATAATTCAAAGTTTTTTTTTACTTGTGATCTTAGTGACGTTATAAATAAATATTATCTTGCTAAGGATCTTTCTATTATTTTATTATAGTCTTTAATTTATTTTTATATTTTGCAGAAATTACGATGGTGACATGTTTTGGGTCTTCCAGAAGTTGACAATGTCTCCCACGTTTTGGTTATTAACAAGCTTAGCTGTAATAATCTGTTTAATACCAGATATGCTTATCATGGTTTATAATACATACAGACCTCTAAAATTAGATAAAAATACAAATCATAATTTTGAGGAGAGGATAAATGAAGCGTATATACCAAGTCCGCAACAAACTCCATTGCCGGTAAGGAAAATGTAAATCATTTTTAAAAATACTTATAATATTGTTATTTCTTCAAATACAAATTTTGACGAAATGTTATTCAAGTTTATCGTTTCACGATATAAAAAGACGATCGAAAGAAAGTTTAATGATTAATTTCTTTCAGTCAAGGCATATTTCTAACATTTTTCCGTGGAGAGGAAAATTATCAATAAATAAGTGAGTTTGACGTAGCTGTATAAACTATAAAATAAAGAAAACAAATTCGTCTTCCATGTACAAATTATATATTTACTTAGGAATATATTATAGTTCGCAATATTAAACAAATTTATTTTAAGATGACAATTATTTATTATGAATAGTTAACTTTTTATACTGTACACAAAATGAGAAAAATAATTTTATTTTCTCCGAGATTGTAAATAATATGTATATATATATATATATATAACATATAAAACATAATATGATTAATATGTAAAAAAAATATACAGACATTTTATAAATTCAAGATTTTAAACGCTTCAAATGTTTATTTTTTTAAACTAAATTATATTTAAGTCTGATATCCTGGAGGAAGACATATAATTACAGAGTAATTACAATGAAGAAAACACCGTTCCACCAAATATTTTTCTATTGATAAGTAAATAGAAAAAATTATAATTCAAATTTTCCCGCCCAAGGAAACAATACTAATAACCAATCGAAATCAGGTATAAAAATAACTACCAATCCTGCATTCTAACTTCTAACCTACGATGAGAACTCCAACATTGATTGGTTCACTTTAGGATCTGAATTTCCTGGATTTCGTTTGGTACCTACCTATAATCGACCGACCGGCGACCGCCCACGACCCCTCCGAGCGACCAAGATAGCTTTTTTGCGGCGTTTGGTGTTTTGGATAATATGAAGTGTTAGGTTGGGAGTTGGGTTTATAAATAGGCATTGAAGCCGACGATTAACGTATTCTGACATTTATATTACTGACAGATTACTGATATCATTTTTTGTTTTCTGTTTCGATATGACATCACATGTCCAGAGAATTCCATCCCTTAAACATAAAACCAATTATCTCAATTTTTAAGTGTCTTTTTATTCAAATTCATAACTTAAAATGTAACACAATTCAGTCGTATTTGATCGTGTTCCAGTCTTCGTCGTGTCGTTCCATGTCGTTCGTCGTCCTGCTATATTTATTTATTCTATTTCCTAATACTCCTGTGTTTTGTAGATGAACAATACTTTAGCTGTCAATCGATTATTCACCACGTCATTCAAAACAACAGTGAAGTAATTATTTAAATCTTTTCCAATTATTACATTTTTATTCTAAATATTTAAATTTCTTTCTTTTTATATGTTTTCAAAATTAAAATCTCCCATTGAATTCATTAATTTTTTTAATATATTATGTGCAGAAAAGAGCTGAGGAAATTTCTTAATGTACTAGTCAATGCTAAGTCATCTTAATTAAAAATGTTGATAGAATATAATTCCCCAAAAAACCAAGTGGAAATACCGTAAATTTTGTGATTGTATATAATATACGCAAGTTTTTTATAGTGAAATTCTACGAATCAAATTTTAAAAAGACTTTATGCTAATAAGAAATCCTTTGGCTCGACGAACTTTCCATTATCAACAAAGGTAAACAGAAATTCTATTCTTAACTTGTTCTTTCCATTTCCCATTTAATGTTTACTAAGCTATATCTAAGACATTTGTGGTTTAAATTTATATTTTGGATATTATAAAAGATGTTAAGTTTGAATTTTAATTTTATTTCATAATAATTACCAAATTATTTTGATACTATGTATTTTGATACACATTAGTTTTGTGTTATAAAAAAAATATCTTTTCTCGGGTTGTCACGATTAGATTAACTCAGTATCAGTAGTGATTTGGGAATGTTAATTTCGTATAAGTAGACGTTTTTCTGGTAGTGTAAAATAATTAAACTTATTACCACCTTGTCTTTAAAAGGCCTCAAGTTTCATTATTATTTTCCAAACTTCATTTTTTTCAGCAGATTATAAAGGGAAGAACCATGAGGATAATATCATGTTACATTCGACGATTTATCATCACAGCATTTGCTGCTGCATTAGTTTATTGCATTGTACAAGTATTAAGATCGGAATTAAAATTCAATGATACTGACCCATCTCAGTTAGAAAAACTGTGAGTAATAATATTTAATATTATAACACTAATCTACAATAATTCATTGTGCAAAGAAATTAATGTAGCCTAAGTGAACATATAAATATAGTCTGTATTTTTCTTCAGCATGCGAATTTCCCAAATAATCAATGATGCTAAACAACAGACATTGTACACAGGGTAAGTTGATAAAGAAAATGTTTAAGAAATTCCCATAAAAATTGTCTGCGTTTTACTTTCATTAGTGTTAACATTTTCTTCTCTTTTAATAATAGAGATGGGGTGCCAGCATGTAAATTTCCTGATCTTGACATTTTAAATCCGGCAATAATGAAGTTTATTAAGGAAGTCAAGCCTTTGGACTGTAAAGTTGAAGATTGGGTTGTAGTTGAAGGATCCAAATTGCAAATCACAAGAAAGGCCAAAGAACGAAATGGACAAATAACTTGTGCTTTCAGTGGTAAGTTATTTCCTGAAGAAATTAAATCGATACTGAATTTTAAATCATTAAAGGAAATAATGTTAAATTAAGTAATAAATTATATTTTGTTATTACAGAAATCCTGAGGGTGGACGATTTTAAAGTTAGATACACTACCCCAGTTGAATCTGACGGCTTTTATATTCTTCAGGAAAGTGATTTTGTGGATGTAAGATGTGAATCTCGAACTGGAAAACAGTAAGTTACTAGAAAATTTTTATATATCTACAGAATAGATTATTCTTCCGAATCTGAAGAATAGGACGATGACTAGTTCTAAAATTATAAATATATTTGTTTACCCTCATTTTAATTGATTACAGATGGCATAGTGTATTAGCTGGAGTTAAAACAGATCCATCGGCAAAAACAGATTTCACGTGGGACAAAGTTCCCGATAAAGCTCTTAAGATGAATGTTCTAATGTTCGGGTTTGATTCCTTATCACGAAATACCTTCATTCGAAAGTTACCAAAGTCTTATCGATACTTAAAGCAGAACCTAAACTCTCTAGTCTTGGAAGGGTATAATATTGTAGGTGACGGAACACCGCAAGCTCTCATCCCCATTCTTACTGGAAAAATCGAACTCGAATTACCGGAAACTAGAAAGCGAATGGGAATGAAAGCAAATTATGTCGACATATATCCATTAATTTGGCAGAAATACAAGGAAAGTGGTTATATTACTGGTTTTATGGAAGATGTTCATCATATTGGAACATTTACGTATCGTCTCAAGGGATTTAAGCAACAACCAACGGATCATTACATGAGAACATTTTATTTAGCTGCCGAACCGCTTTTTACGTATTCGAAAAAATTTTGCCTCAGTGGAATTCCGCGTCATTCAGTAGGTACATTTTAAATACATATTCACAATACATATTCACCAGACTTTTTTTTTTTTGTAAACTAAAGAACCTTGAATATTAATATGTTCAGGTGATGATGAATTACATCAAAACCATTTTCGATGAATATCGAGACCAGCCAAAATTTGTATTTGGTTTTCATGGAGAATTATCGCACGATTCTTACAATGATATTGGTGCTGCCGATGAAGATCTCTACCAATGGATAAAAAATCTAAACAGCAATGGTCACTTGAACAATACTATTCTAATTGTAATGAGCGATCACGGACACAGGTCATACGATTAATTTGAGTTAAAACATTGCATTACTTTATTAGGAATTAATCATTGGCTTTATCATGTTTTATTTAGATTCGCAGCAATCAGGAACACAGTACAAGGCAAACAAGAGGAGAGGCTACCGTTTTTTTCCTTTACATTTCCGCCCTGGTTTAAACAAGTGCATCCACGAGTTTATGCGAATTTTGTTTATAACACGCAACATTTAACGACGCCTTTTGATATTCACAGAACACTTGAAAAAGTATTGGATTTTGAAACGCCAAAGGAAGGAGACAAACGAGAGCGGGCAATAAATCTGTTTGACAAGGTAAACCAAAAAACAGTCGTTTTAATTTTCAAAAGGCACTGCAAAATTGAAGTTTAATTATTATATCTCGGATTTAAAACTGTTTCTTCAGATTCCTTTGGAACGAACATGTGCTGACGCTTTTATAGAACCGCACTGGTGCGCATGTTTAAATTGGCAAGAGATTTCAGTCAGCAACCCAACAGTAATTGCTGCTGCGAACCACTTCGTTAAATTTCTTAATTCGTACACCGAAGATCATCGTGATATATGTGCAAAAATACAAGTTAGCGACATTTTATGGGCTGCCAAATTAACTCCCACGAAAGGTAAATTCAACGTGCGTGCAAAATAAAAATTTTGAAAAGAAAAAAGAGCCTGAATTTACAAGAATATTGTACTGTTTCAGGACTTTTGAATTTTCAGAAGTCAGGTGATCAAGATGGATTCGTTGGTGATTTTTCTGCAAAAACTGAAATCACTTCGGAAATATATCAATTGAAAGTAAAAACAAATCCTGGTGAAGGACTTTTCGAAGCAAGTATCACCTATGATGTAAAGAATGACGTTTTCTCAGTAAAGGTGGGTGAAAAATCTATAAAGATTAAGAAATCTCTAATCTTTTTATCCAAAGTTTGAAATAAAAATGTTTGCACTGTTACAGATATCAGATGTTAGTCGAATAAATATGTATGGATCACAGGCAAGGTGTGTCGTGAATCACCTATATGATTTACGTAAGTATTGTTACTGCAAAGACTGAACAAGGCAATGGATATTTAACGATATGAATACCAATAATATCCTAATTAGTAAGTATTTAAATGTGATACCAGAAAGTACTTCAGTCACCCAAAGCAAGTTAATTTTTAACTGATTTTTGCATAAATTAAAAATAACTATCATAACACTATATATACAGGATATTCGGACGAGTTATCTTGTTAAATGAAATCAAAAATACTATAGCAAACATTAAGCCGAAAATTACAATTACAAAATGTTTTAAAATGCTCAGTTTTCAAACAACAGAGCAACAAAATTGACCAATCAGAATCGTGCTTGTGATTGTTCAACTTTGTCACCGTGTAGTTTGAAAATTACGTATTTCACATTTTGTAATTGTAGTTTTCAGGTTCGTTTTTGCTATAGTATTTGTGGTTTCATTTAACAAAATAACTCGCCGAACACTGTATCTGTAACAAAATATTTTTTTCTCTAAAGGCATACATTTTGAACATAGTCTTTGAAATAACGGACTTTTTAGTTTTCTCTTTAGAGATTTAGTTATTGATTTATGTAGAAAACTAGTCATGTGAAAAATAAAATTGACCAGTTATGATAAAGGGCTTAAATGTGTAATGCATTTGCCATACATATGATGCATTGGGAAATAGGCATGTTTAGCACATATCTTGAAACCAAAAACATTTAGGTATATTGTTTATTGCTCAGTTAATTTAAAAACTCGCCAAAGGTATTTTACATCTAACTGTGAATGTTCTAAGTCAACTGTTATTATTAACAGATAATCCTGATTGATTTACAACTTTTAGTAAAATATCAATCTTACTTAGGAAAAGTCCAATTAAGTAAATATACTTGTCACAAATTAGTATGTAATAGATCAGTTTCCTTCAAATAAAATATTTT
>JAUEJJ010000013.1:793847-809911 GCA_032164275.1 Synergus coniferae | reverse complement strand
AGTATTCGTCAACCTGATCCCGTGTGAATTGTGTCAGCGAGTCTAGTGAAAATAAGTTTTTTCTCGTGTTCGTGTAGTTTCTTACGTGAATCTAAAATATTTCTTGAAATCCGACAAACCGCAGAAGCTTAAACATGACGGACATTGACGCGAAAGTGAATATGTCTCTTGGTAAGTTGCCAGAGTCCAGGAAATGTACAAATATTGCTGATTATCCTCCGTGAGCGTACGGCTGCATGAGCTATTTGCGTAATCCAAAATGGCGATCTAAGTATCGAATTTTGTTTCCTCGTAAACGGAAGTCTGTGGGAATCCACAAGAATGCCCTCCAACAGCGAAAAACTCGAGAAGAAATTCCTCGACTACTTCAATCGATCCCATTTGCTGCCCATGCAGTTCACACATTTCACCGATTCGAGAAGTGAAACACAATTTGGGGAAAATTCACACATTTTCGAACGCCGTCTTTCTAGGAAATGTTTTCTTGATTCTAGTAATACGATCTGTCAATTTTATTAATTAAAAAGGTGAGAGCTACGTACTGAATGAGTCTGGCGAAAGTTTGAAATCTTTAATATCGTATCGTTTTGGTGGAGTTCGTCTGATGAGTCATCCTCCAAAACAAGAAATTAACAAATGGTTTTTTTCGATTCGTGGGTTCATTTTCGTTTGGCCCATTTTTTCCGGCTTTCACTTCCTGGGTTACATATTTTCACCGGGATGAATTTCAGAGGATTTTTCTTATACGTACCAGTTTAGAGATCGGCTATTGTCCGCAAAACTGATGTGGATTTTGAACTTTATGATGATTCTTATCGCGGTCTCAAATTACCGACGACAAGGAAGCAGACATTAAATAAAAGCAGGAAAATTATTTTAAATCGACGCATTTATTAATCCAGTGGACTTGAAATAAAGAGGAGACATTGAATAAATAAGATTCTGGAAGACTCTAAAGATAATTGCACGGAAAGTCAGCTGGTCATTATTGTGGCGACATCTTGGATTTTTTCGTTTTTTATTTTTTAAACAGTAAATAAAATAACTAAGTTTCGTAGGTTCTGATTGAAGTTTTACAACCTAATCAAAGATAATCAAGAGAAGGAACAATTAGGAAGCCATTTTTCTAATCCAGATATTTTCGGATATTTGAAACAAATTGTGGCTTGATAAAAAATTGACAACTTCGCTATCTAACGATAGTATCTTTATGATTTTCTCACCCATAAATAGAAATTGCACACTTTTATACTTGAAATAATTTTTTAATGATCAAGTATGACTTTTCGGTTTATTTTAAATCTTCCCATGAGAAAAAAATCTAGATGATCTGGAAATGGGTTAATAATTGAGAGAGGGCTCGGAATTGATGTGATAGAGATGTTTTGTCAAAGGGAAATGTAATCTATATCAATAGTTATGTTCGAATTTAAGAGAAAATCGGTTTTGAAAACCATTTGTGTGGGAGATTTCGGCAGCTTTATGCTCAGAGGAATTAAATATATGAAATTAAATTCGCTGTTGAGGCCGTACGCTCACTGAACGATGCACGTTTTCTTCCTTTTAAGATGAAATCATAAAATTGGAGAAAAAGGAGAAAAAGAAAAAGAGCGGAGTCGCCAGCGTCAAGGGAGGAGTGAAAAAAACTCGAGGCTCTAATACAAGAGCTCGAGGAGGTGGTCGACAGGCTCGCCAAGGAGTAAACAAACAAAACACCGCTGGATTTAACAAGAGCCCGGCTTGGAAGCGATCTCCGAGTAAACTACGTGGAGGATTTGTGAAGAAAAGGTATAATAAAAGGGGAGGTGGACTCACTCGATCTCGCAGCAACTTAACTTTGAACCGTAATTTTAAAATAAATACGAGGGGGGGATTTGGGACGAATCGCAGATTCGCAGGCAACAAATTCGGATTGAATCGCAGCAGAAGTCGAACAAATTTGTCTTTCGGACAAGGAGGATTCTTCACTAACCGAACTTCTTTAAAGAAGACTAACAGTATGCCGAATTTGAGAGATCCAACTTCGGTTCACAATCGATTGGGCTACCAAAGTCCAGCGCAGATTGCATATCGAAATCGAGTCAAAAAGGCCAAACAACTTTTGCTGCAAAGGCAGAATCAGAGAATGAATCTCCAAAATGAATTTAGAGTAAGATTCAATATCTGCTTCATTTTTCACTCTGCGGTTCATTTATTATTAAAATAGTGTTTTATTTACAATTAAATTTTTTATTTTACAGATCGGAGGCGCTTTAAAGTCCTTAACATCACTTCAGCAGAGAGTTTTAGAGCGACGACAACAAATTTTAACATCTCAACGTCGATTCAGCACTGGGGGACTAAGGTCGGATCAAATAGTTCGGGCACAGAGACGAGCACAATACGAGCAAAAACTTATGAGACTAAAGTATGAAACAAAATATTTTTTTTAAATAACGTAATATTCAAAAGTAGAATGTTATCAGAAATCAAAACTAGAGCGCTAATTTTGTTAAAACCTTAGGGCTAATACTGATACTAATAATTATACATATATGTAAATATTTCGATAAATATCGATAAATGAAGTACTAAGTTTTTCCTTTTGTCAAAATTGAATAAAGCAATGTTTAGAATACAATTCTAATAATAAATTTTAATTTAATCATAAACCAGTGTAAATAATATGGGTAGCATTCTTTTTACTATAACTTACTCTCTTTCACTTTTATAGCTCAGCTCAGATGAATCCAAATGCGAACGTCAACTTCACGTGCACTTTGGGATCTGAATTTTCTCCCGAGATTCGACAACGTTCACTAAATCTAACACAAAGGCAAAACAATGGAAATATAAGTAATCTACGACAACTACCAAGGGGAAGATCACCTTTCAGGCAGAGTATGCAAAATATCAACACAGTGAGTAAAAGTTTTATTACTTTTTATTTGTAAATAATATTAAATTTATCTGTTTAATTTCTAAAGTAAAAATTTATATCTCTTAAGTAACGAAATATACATTTCTTACAAATTAAGGACATGTGATACTTGAAAAAATTTTCAATTTTATTGATTTTCAAATAACCCAATTATAGGGTCACAAAAGTAATAGTTTTTTATGATACAACTGCGTAAAACAGGTGATCATTACGAGTGTAATTTGTTTCCCAAAGTTTCAAGATAAAATACATATTTATTTTTGTGGCCGTATAATTGGGTTATTTGAAAACCAATAAAATGAAAAACTTCCAAATATATCACATCTAAATTTGATCATATATGTAAATAATGAAAGTACACATGCTCTTAAAAAAAATGTTTTGTTATTTATATACTGTAAACACGATTTCAACTTTTTTCAATTTTCTTTTCGACAATTTATACTTTATTCTATAATCGATATTTTTCACAGCTTGGTCGCAGTTCACAATTCAACCGGCAAGGACGCTCGAGGTCACGTTCTCGATCTCGCAGCCGTGGAATTCCAGCCATGGACCCAACATTGAACGTGGATGATCGAAGCTTCAGTGAAGTCATGTACAGCCTCTCCGGCAACCTTGGCGTCACGGGAAGAACCCTCAACGACCGATTCAGTTTCTAAGCGGCGATGATTTTTTTTTAACAAATCCATTGTATTTAAATTTAATACCTTTAAAGACTGTTGAAGCTAGAGAAACATGAGGCTTAAGTTTTCAGCAGCAAAATGGCTTTATTTCAAACTTTCATTTGCGCGAGTAATACCAAAAGTAACTAAATATCTTATTGGTGTATAAAAATTACAAAAATCTTTTTAAAAACTCTACATGAGAAGACACTTCTATTGTTGTCGTAACTTTAAGACCACATCGGCATTCTCTACCGAAAAGTTTCAATTTTCGCATCGTTTCTGTAAAATGACTTTTTAAGATGGAGAAACCAAACTTTAAATTATTATTATATACGTAAAGCTATGTACATTATCTTCTAATAGAATAATTTTACTTGAAGAAGACTTGCGAGCTTATTCTAGTATTTGCAACTGTTTTTTTTTTTTTTTATTTTTATTTAATTTTTGTTTTAACTTATTTTCGGTGATTAGCTGATAGTAACATTGTATTTTGTTTCATTTGTGATTGGATTTATGATTTCGAGAACCTGTTAAGTTTCTTCTAATAGATCTGAATTATTTGATTTACAATTTTAGAAAAAAGAATAGTGTACGTAAGAATTGATCTTTTTATGTGTATATGTACATCAAAAATTCAACTTGCAGCTTAATATTTTGTAGATTAAGACTTAAATAGTTAATCTACGTTAGTTGGAGCAAAGTAGATGGAGAACTGTAATACAGTCTACTGTGACTCATTCACTTATAACTATATAGATACCGAGTTATCAATAATAAGGTAGTAATTACCTTAAATAAAAAATACTAAATCTATATTATATACAATTTTTATTTTGTTTTTCGCTGCGAAAATACAATCTTCGACAAATTTAATAAGAGGTTCAAAGGATATTTTGTTTTGAAAATAGAATAGAAATTATTTGCGATAATTTTGTAAAGCTAAAGATTGAAAACTTTGAAACCCATGGATGTAAGAATATATGGACGGAGCACAAAGTGACAACATGGTGAGGGGGATGTGCCAGCTGAGCTGCGAAGGGGGCATGGAGCCGCCATATTACTTGAGGTAACTTTATGAGCCTCTGATAGGCTGTGATTGGTAACGGCAGCCGCGCGCTATTTTAAATGTGATTCAGATTTTTTGTCGTTATAGCTGAATTGTAAGATTGTAACTGGTATATTTATGTACCTAAGGGTTAATGAAAGTGAACAAGTAAAATATATATATATATATACATGTCACTTTTTCCTGTTTATACTCTACACATTTTAAAAGCCCACACGGAAATCGCAGCCAATCAAGAGCCTGGAAAGTTACCTCAGGATACCTACCTATCTTTGCCTCAGGTACCTAATATGGTAGAAATATATTATATCCCCCTTACTTATGTCGGCAAAGGCCCCGCAGGCGCACAGGCTGTGGCTCCATCCATATATTCTTACATCCATGTTTAAACCTTTAAACCCGTTGCTATAAGCAAGTAGTCCTTGTTCCTTGTGATCTCTGCCCTTGTATATGTATATATTGTATTATATATATATATATATATATGATATGATATGATATGATATGAACCATGATCCGGTAGTGAGTGAGTCACATGAATGTAAGAAAACGGGATGGAGCATAAAGTCCCACTTTTTGCATGAGGGTAAACTTGGTCTGACTTGGTATATCGAGAGGGACGAAGTTACTCCCACTCTAACGATGGATATCTCGGGATTGGCTAGTATTGGCCCATGGTATGATTTGCGCAGATCTGATTATGGTCAAAGGTTGCTGTCACGTGCTGTCAGAGATTAGATTCTTACATCCATGTTAAATTCAAATTCAAATCTCGCGCTATAATCAAGACGTAGATGGCGGCTATCCCCACTCATGGAATTCTCTCCCCTCCCGTTGCATTCCCCACAACGGCAAACTTGAATGGCTTGCCTATGTTATGTCCATGTTATGTCTATACTCGGTATACTCCTACACTCTACACTCTACAGTCCTAAGTCCTAACTCCATTCTCCATGCATGCAGTGCATGCTCCATGCCCCATGGCGAATGGCGATGGCTCGATGGCAATATGGCATAAACGTAGCGTCCATGTAGCATGTAGCATCTATATGTTGCGTCTGCGGCTGGTCTGCGGCGAACAGTCACATTGCGGAAACAGCTTCATTACTTGTTCTGTTCTTCATCTTTTTCAATAAAAAGTTGACGTATTGAGTTGACTGTCAAAACAGTCTCCATGATATTTTTAAACTAAATTATTTCGTGCAATTTTACTTTATTTAAATCAGAGCTAATATACAAATGTCTTTTCATCTTAGTTCTTACGTAGGGTGTATTTTACAAAGAATCAGAAAACAGGTATGAAAATTTGTTTAATTAAAATTTTTTACTCAGTTTTTCAATTTATTATGATTTCTTTTATAAAATACAATAAAATAATTGTTATTTAATTAAAATTCAGATTCCAGCGTGTCCGTTGTTTGGAGTGAAAATTCAAGCGAGACATTTAAATGTTCATGAGCATGTGGCTTACTCTTTGCTTAAGGAAGCTGGAATTCCAACGCCTCCTTTTGGAGTGGCAAAAACACCGGAGGAAGCTGAAAAAATTGCAAAAGAATTGGATACGAAAGATATCGTTTTAAAAGCCCAGGTTCTTGCCGGTGGACGTGGGAAAGGTCACTTCAAGGGAAGTAATGTGAGCGGAGTTGTGATGTGTGAAACGTGAGTTTCTATTTTTATAATTATTATTTATGTATTTTTATTATTTTTTTATTTTCAATTTTTATTACATTTTCATTAAATGAGCTAAAATCAAATATATATATATATATTCCAAAAAAGAAGAAATTTTCATTAAATTTAGGAATTGTGAGAAATTTGAAATTGATAAATAATGATTGAAGGCCAATAAACAGTTTTGTTTTTGCTAGATAGGCCAGAAGAAGCGAAAAACTTAGCGAGTAAAATGTTGGGCAAGTTGCTTGTTACGAAACAAACCGGAGCTGCTGGAAGAGTCTGTAATGCTGTTATGGTGACAACTCGTAGTTTCACACGTAAAGAATATTATTTATCTGTTATGATGGAGCGAAGTTTTGATGTAAGTTAGAAAACAAAGAAAATGTAATCAATATTTTTGATTACCGTATTGTAATTTGTAGAATTATTATTATTTTTTTTCTAGCGAATTAAAATTATTCGAAAAAATACTTACCCATGAACCTGATTTTAAAATTTTTAAATACTATGGTAAAAATTCTTAAAGGGACCCGTAGTAATTGCATCAAGTCAAGGAGGAATAAATATTGAAGACATTGCAGCCACGAATCCAGAAGCCATAACTTATCTTCCTATTGATATAAGAAAAGGATTAACCAGCGAACAAACAAAGAAAATTGCATGTTCTATGGGAATCACAGAGGGATTGAAACCAGTTTCTGAGATTGTTTGTGATCTCTACGAACTATTTATTAGCACAGATGCTCTACTTCTTGAAATAAACCCTTTGGTTCAGGACATTTGCGGTGACTGTAAGTTAAAATTTCCGTCACAAATGCGTGAATAATACATACTTTCTTTAAAAATTATATCAAGTCAACTTATTGCAGCACCAATTCAAGATATTTCAAAGTTATCGCAGAATCGTTGTATTATTCTTACAACATTGAAATAACAGATATGATTTGTTGATATTATTATACATATTATATTTATTTTGCCAGATTATGCTTTGGATTGCAAATGCAATTTTGACGATAGTTCATACTTTAGACAACAAAAATTATTTGCGCTGGGAGATCCATCGCAGAAAGATCCCAATGAAATTAGAGCGGAAAAGTTTGAATTGAACTATATTGCTCTGAATGGTAATATCGGCTGTTTGGTAAATGGAGCTGGCTTAGCAATGGCCACGATGGATATTATTAAAATTAACGGCGGTGATCCGGCAAACTTTTTAGATGTTGGTGGAAATGCTTCTGTCGAAGCAGTTACAGAAGCTTTTAAAATAATATGTTCTGACCCCAAGGTATTAATCAAATTCAAATTAAAACAAAAATTGCATTTTTTCAACGTTGATTTAAAAAGCTAGTAAAACGCCAACGCCGTAGAAATATAGTTGCAAAAAGTTTAAAATCGATTTTTTCGTCTTCTGGGAAAAATGTTTCACTTTTTGCAAATTATTTTACAAAAGGTTCTATCAATGATATTACAATTTTTTTATAAAATCACAGTAAATTGAAAATATTATCGAAGCACTAAAATCTCTTTTTGACTTAGGTGGAATCAATTTTGGTAAACATTTTCGGTGGTATTATGAGATGTGATATTATTGCAAAAGGTGTAATCCAAGCTTCGAAAGATCTCAATCTTAAAATTCCTGTAGTAGTGAGACTGCAGGTAAGCAGAATAATATATAATTTCTATACTGATCTCTAATGGTTACATTCATTTTATTATATTTAGTTATTCATTTGAACAGGGAACAAATGTAAACGAAGCAAAAAGTCTGATAGTAAACGCAAAATTAAAAATAATTCCTATCGATGACCTGGCTGAAGCAGCAGAAGCTGCAGTTAAAGTTGCAACTATATGCCGACTAGCCAAAGATTTGAATGTGGATATTGACCTTTCTGTAAAAAGTGGGACATCTGAAAAGAAAGAAAAGCCGTGCTAAAGAATTTTATTATAGTATATGGCATACATGTTTCAATATTATGTACAATAGCAACACTAATAATAATATCTTTTTTTATTATTGCAGTTCTTCCTTTTTCTATATACCTATAATAATGAAAAAAAGGTGGAAAATCAGTTTTTATAAAGTACTGTTTTAGAAATAACAGGGAAAAACAACTTCCGTCACTATTGCAAAGTTATTAGCTAGGGTTGTGAGCAAAATAATGAAAAATTTCAAGGTATGAGGTTTATAAGTTTATACAAAGGTTTTTCCGAAATCGGAAAATATCAAAAATTGCTGTTCAATGGCGGCAAATTTGAAATTATGAATATATAAAATGTAAATATATAATATTAACAGATATTAATATTAATAAATTGTTATTAAAAATACATTTTTGGAATATGTCGTAAATATAGAAGACAATTGGATGGAAAGATTAATTATTAATAATTTATTTATCTTTAGAGTAATTTAAAGCATCCTCGCAACGTAACTGCAGTTGCACAGCTATATGTGTTTACGTTCTTTTTACGCCTGTGCACTATATTTTTTTGAAAAAGTAAAAATTGTGGAAACAAAACATAACATTCTAGACTTGCAAATTTATTAGGATATCCGGACGTCCGTTTTTTGTTGGCAAAGTTCAAAATTTTTTCAAAACTCGTTAATATAGTAATATTATTGTATCTCATCCTCCGTAAATATTTCTTTTTTTTCAAAATTATAAGTTGAAAATTGAAACTCCCGCTACTTTGTTAAAACTAGGTACGCACTTTCTTTGCCACCTTTCGGCCGATTTATATTATGTACGGTATGTACCTATATCCTACCTATAAATAGGTATATATGGACTCTGATATGGATTACCACCGCTTGCGCCAGCGTACAAAACGTCAGAAAGAACAAGAGGGGACACGAGGACAGATTGGATTGACACTTGGCACCCTTGGCACTCTGGCTGCCCACCACAGTCCACCGTCAACACTTTACAAAGATGGCTACCATGTTGTCTCGGACGATCTCATTTGCGGAAAATCTCACCCGATTGAACGGGTCCAAGGTACGTTTTGGTGTTTTATCGAAATCCGAACAAAGTGCCACTTTCAGAATCTTCATGAAAATTTCGACAATTTGCGTATTAAAGTTTAAACTCCCAAAAACGTTCGAATCGTGACTTGGGGCGATCTCCATATTAGTTGTGTAGTCTGCTAAATTGGGCGCCAGGGTCAGCCAATTCGAAGCCAAGGATTCCGTTTTACGAATCTCATTTCGTGAACGAAAAATCTGTCACAAAAATCGAGTGTCAGTTTCATAAAAAATTTGTATCGTCTTCCAGAATGTCATTTAAATCTTTAAAACGTAAGAGTCAAGTTTATTTTACGTTTTATTAATTATAATATTATTATTTAAGATTAACCTCAAATGCTAATAATAAGTGTATGATCATTTGATTGGTTGATTGTCACGATTGTCAGCTTGTCACTCACATTGTATTCCAATTATAAAATTAAAAATTTTCAAACGTAAATAATTCGTCACTGTTGCATTGTTTTTTAATCTTATATCATGGGCAATTTTATCTTAAATCGTCAATAAAAAAGCGTTCTGTTCAAGTTTTACGTTTCGGAAATAAAGATTTAAAAGTAAATTTAGATTCGTGTTAATTTTTGGTACAAACTATTTATATTAATCTAATCTGAATCTTAGCATATTTTTGGAAAAAAATTAACAAGACATTAAAGAAGACACCAAAGTTGCTTTGGATAGAAAAAATTCTTTTTTAAATTTAGTCAGGTTCTAACTGCGCAATGAAACATTCTGAAATTAGATTTGAAATATAAATTCGGGGAAAAAAACAAGGAATTATTTTTCACTTAGACAGTTTCGGACTGAATTTTAAAGTTAGATCTTTATTTATTTTTTATTGTAGCTGATTGTAGTAATATTTTCAGAAAATAGGTTAAGGAAGGACGTAGTAATAAACTTATAGATTGTTGGGAGGCGCCGGTTGGGCTTTGGGGCCGAGCAATTTCTAAAATCTTTGCTTAGACTTAAGTCACTTAGGATAATCACTCTGATGAAATGAAGACCGTTGACCGCGTCGTGGATTGTAGACCGGAGGAATCCGTATCCGTTCGATATTGTATTTTTTTTGAATAAATATTCTTTGTTGTGTTTACAAATCCTGACAACTCTTCCTAAAAGAACCCACATTATATTAACTCAAATCCTAGGGAAGAAATAGATTTTTAACAATTGTTCTATCAATTTTGTTCAAACCTTTGCCTGAATGAAGAAAGAACTTTTATTAATTAGATCCCATTTCTTTTAGTTATTTTTCTTAGGAGATCAGTAAAAACAGAATTGCTGTATAAGACGTCTAAGTAAGAAAAAATTCTTTTATAATGTGCTTGCAAAAACCTGTTTAAAAAAGTAAAAAAAAAAGTCGACCTTTGAAGTCTATCGTGCTGGAGTTCGCTTTGTTTTGATGACCACGTGCGCTGCTGAAATATCAAACACCACTATCTCATAATGTTAAGATTTAAAACTGAGATAAAAAAAATAATGTACATAGTATTGAATAAGTAGAACGAATTATGAAATATAATAAATAAAATGTATATTAAATCTGAGAAGAGAAGAAATGTAATTTATAAAATTTTGTGAATACTTTTTGTTATATAAAGTTAATATAAAAAAGAAATGATTTTTGTAATATAAAAAGTATAATTTTTATAGTTTGAAAATTAAAGGCTGTTAGATCCAAATTTTTACCTTAAAGCTCTATTTCTTCCTTTTACTAAAGAAATGTATAATTCGATTTTTTTCGCTCTGTAGTGGTTTTTTTTTTTTTTTTTTTTTTTTAAGAATGATGGATATATAGCGAAAAATGTCTAATTTTTCTACGTTTTGCATAAAACGAAGACTAAAATCTTTCAAATTAACTTGAACCAATGTCCAATATTCTCAATATTTAAGAAATTTAAATTAAAATAAATTTTAAGTTTAATTTCTAATTTAACATGTATAACTTGTCTTGAAATTGTTTATTTTAAAAATTTATAATTTATTTTCGCACCGCCTTAATAAATGTATTCTAGAGTAATTAATTTTACTCTATCTTAGGATATAGTATTAGGAGTCATCTGTAAATCAAGGAAAGACTGGCACAGAATGCATAGGTCAATGTCAGCGGCTTTGAACCATTGAATATATTTTTAAACTATGCTCTTCATTTATAGAACTATATGTCTGGCATACGAACTCTGTGTTTTGTTTTCATTAAAGCACATTTAAAAAAAATACATATTACAGTTTTTGTAGTTCATATTTGATAGTAAAAACTATTATAAAATCTAAAAACTGTAGAATTTTGAATTTTTATAACTTATTTAGTTTCTTAACACGAATTAAATATTTTTCTTTCTTCCTGACATGTTATAGAAATTTTAAATTTCAAATAACGCTTTATATAAATATTGTATAATTTAGATTTATAAAATAGATAAAATTGGATTAATTTTTTTTTAATTGTACGATTTAAAGATACATTTTTTAATTGTTGAACAATTTTGAATTTAAAAGTCCAAAATTAAATATTTTCAAATTAAAACGGTTTAAAAGAACGTACATGATATTAATAAATAATATGTACTAATAAAATATACTTTTCTTATTTTTAGATTCTGTCCTGCAAGACGAATTTGTCGAAACAGCAAGTGAGGAATTTAAATGTCCACGAACATATCAGTTACAGTCTCCTTAATGAAGCTGGACTTCCGACACCGAAATTTGGTGTGGCTAAGAGTCCAGAAGAAGCGGCGAAAATTGCTGCCGACCTCAAAACGAAAGACATAGTTTTAAAAGCTCAAGTTCTGGCCGGAGGTCGAGGAAAAGGACATTTTAAAGGAACCAACATTAGTGGCGTGAAGATGTGCGAGACGTAAGTTACATTTTTTAAAGGATTTATTATTGTCAATTTTAAGGGCCTGTAATAATTACCATAAGAACAAAATTATTTTCCTCAACTTTACGCTTGCAATAAATATTATTTTTTCTTAAAACAAGGCCATTTACCTCCGTTTATACAGACGGAGGTAAAAGTCCTAGTTTTAGGGAAAAATATTTATATTATTGCAAACGTGAAGTTGGGGAAACTAAATTGCACTTATGGTAAAATACCAAATGCAGTTTTGAAAAAAAACGAGAATTGTTTGAGGATTTTTTTTATTATTTATTGTAGACCAGAGGAAGCCAAAGACCTAGCAAGCAAAATGCTGGGGAAATTGTTAATTACAAAGCAAACTGGAGAAGCGGGTAGAATTTGTAATGCTGTGATGGTTACTCAGCGGAAGTTCCCTCGAAAAGAATACTATCTAGCTGTCATGATGGAACGAGCCTTTGGAGTTAGTTGAATTATTTTTCAAGTTTTATACATAGATAACTCATAACTCCTTATAATTAAGGGTCTAAGAACCAAGTTCTAACTATAAAATTCGATTTCTATTTTTCTTAATAACTATTGTAACTAGATATTTTTTTCGCGTATAGAACGAAAAAATGTCTAACTTTTCAGTTTACACAAAAAGTACTAAAATAACAAATTTTTTTCGCTCTACATTCATACTTTTATTTCGAAAAAGAGTACTTCTAGAGTGAAAAGATATCTACTTTTAATATTTGTTAAAGAAAATGAAGAAATCGAATTTTGATTACTAAGAAATTAGTTTTTTTTGTTGTTTTTTTGTTTTTTCTTTTTTTCTTGTACAATTAGGGTCCAGTAATAATAGCATCGAGTCAAGGAGGCGTTAACATCGAGGAAGTCGCTGCCACTAATCCAGATGCAATCATGTATGAGCCAATCGACATTGAAAAGGGAATAACGAAAGAGCAGGCAGACCGAATTGTTTCAAAACTCGGTCTTGATAGTGTCAAAGATTCAATTTCTAAGATGATAATGAACCTTTATGCAATGTTCCTCAAGAAAGATGCTCTTCTTTTGGAAGTGAATCCTCTTGCCGAAGATATCAACGGCGAATGTAATTAATATTTTTTTATTTGTATATGAGAAATTTTTTTAATGTAGCCTTTGAATATTACGTTTGTTATTTCAGATTTTGCCTTGGATTGCAAGTGCAGATTTGACGATAATGCGGAATTTAGGCAAAAGGAGTTGTTCAGTTTGAGGGACTGGACTCAAGAAGATCCCAAAGAAGTTGAAGCAGCAAAGTTTGACCTGAACTACATTGCGTTAGATGGAAACATCGGTTGTATGGTTAACGGAGCTGGTTTAGCTATGGCCACAATGGACATTATCAAATTGCATGGTGGCGAACCTGCCAATTTTCTTGATGTCGGTGGCGGTGCGACAGCTTCCGCCGTAAAGGAAGCCTTTAAAATCATCACGTCCGATCCAAGGGTACGAATCTAATATTTGGATGCGTTTTTACTTTTAGAAACTGAAGACGATCGTTTTTTAATTCAATAAGTATGATGGATCAAAGTTCTAACTTAAAAATTTGAATTATTCATTTTATTTGTCTAATATTATAATTAGATATTTTTTTAATTGAAGTATATATACAGAAATATAAAAGCTATCTTTTAGAGGTCCTGTAAAATGTTTTAAAATACAAAGATACAGTCCACACTATGAGTAGTACCTCTATGAATAGTGCAGCTCCTCTACTTTTATGATTGAGCTCACTCGAGCGGCTCGAGCGCTACCCCCACTCTGAGTCACTCGGGAATTTGATATCCGACCCCATGAGTAGTGCCTCGAGCGAGCTGGTTAGATTCAGAGGTTTTTATTGCAGAAAAAATACTTATTCGCGCGGCACTATTCATGGGGAGCGATTTTTTTCCTTCACGGCGAGCGAGGTTGGGGTGGTGGGGGTTTACGATTTCTCGGAATCATATTCCCCTATTCCCCCAAAAGCGGCACTACTCATAGTGTGGACTGTATCTCTTAACATTATTTACTCCATTCAGGTGGATGCTCTTTTGGTCAACATCTTCGGTGGAATCATGAGGTGTGATGTTATTGCTGAAGGAATAATTGCAGCAACCAAAGAATTGGACCTCAAAATCCCCGTTGTAGTTAGATTGCAGGTAACTTTTTTGCGTTTCTATTTTTTGTACAGTTTTGTATTTAGGTGCATTTCAATTTTTTAAATTTCAAAAATAAATTATGTATTAACACCTGAATACTAAGTATAAATATCAATTTATTTGAAACAAAAATTAAACCTTTTTCCAGGGAACGAATGTAGACGAAGCAAAAGCACTGATAGCGAATGCAGGACTCAAAATTGTCCCAGTGGATGACCTCGACGAAGCTGCAAGAGTTGCAGTAAAACTATCGACTATCGTGAAGATAGCTGCTTCCGCCAAAGTTGGCGTTAACTTTGAATTACATTCAATTTCATAAATTTAGCTTCAATTTAAAGAAAACTGTTTATCCCGAACAAAGCAAGTTGCGCTGCCCATTTTTTCTCTTTCTCTCTTCTTATATTATATCAGATTATATTATATGAAAACGTTATATTAAAAACTCTTGAAAGTGTTAAAGTCAGAGTTGGGCAAAAATAGGATAACGCGAATAAAAAAGATTTTATGAATAATAATCTAGCATACCTAAATGAATGAAGAATAGATTAAATGAATGATTAAAAAATAAACGATACAAAATTTATATTCATAGTACAATTTAATTATTATTTAACCGAATGAAGCCCAACTCTGATACAGCTTTTTTGATAATTCTCCGTTTTTCTCAACGCGCTTGATTTTTAGTAGGAAGCTTTGGAAATTATCTAAATGTTTACATAATGCAATAATGCTGGTAATATAAACGGAATATGAGTCGTAGGTTAGTGAATCGGGCAAATGATGTGTAAGAGCACAACTTTTATTTTAATATCACGAGTCTAGTTAAGTTTTCTGTATCCAAGAGGCACGTGCGAATGAAGAATTCACCACTTTTAAAGCTGGCATAAATTAATATTATTTACAGGAATTTATGTAAAGCAAATCATTTGACGGTTTTTAATTTATATACGGTTTATTGTGTATCTCCTGCTTTAAAAGAACACAGTTCAGTATTAAGAATTAAATTATTTTCGACGTGTCTCAGTCATTGCACATGGAAACGTATTTAGCAAGTGATAAAATTCGATTTTTCTTAGCAAAATTACGTTTCTATCGTCCACGACAATAACTGAGTAGTCGGTGGTTTTAAAGAAATGATTATTATCTAAATTATTCTGCACCTCGACAAGCCTGTTTGATGTAATATATAACACATTTAAATATAAATAAATTATTTTACATAATTTTACATTGTTTTCATTTATTCTATTACGCGCAAAGATTTCTTCTTGGTTGACCTTCGGATCTTTCAGAATATGATTTTGGAAAAGTCTGGTTAGTTACTTAAGGGGGTTGGAGCATCAGACAAAAAATGTAAATAAACACAACAAAATGACGAAATCTGTAAAATGCCTCAAATCTGCAACTCATTTCAATATTTTCATTTTGAGGTCGCAAAAATATCTTTGGTCGAAGTCAGTCTACTGTCTCGACGGCAGAACAGGTGTTGGTGAGAGAAGGATATCGACAATATTTTAATGTGAAATAGAAAAAAAGAACGCAACATTTATCAGACATTTATATCTTTTCAAAAGTCCCCTTTTAAGCCCAAAGTGAAAGCGACACAGCTAATACCACTGCATAACCAGCATAACTGCAAATGCAAACTGCATTGGGTAAATTGGGTTTCGGGGTGATTCACTC
>JAUEJJ010000013.1:758100-768833 GCA_032164275.1 Synergus coniferae | reverse complement strand
AGTGCAATTAACACAAAGAATATTGCCAACAGACTGTCCACGTCGCTTGGAATACGGCCAAACAGTCGCTCGAATGGATGACACAACCTGATTTTTGGAAGAAAATTTTGATGGCCGACGAGGCCCATTTCACACTTTCTGGTGGACTTAATAAGCAAAATTGCCGCATTTGGGGAACGGAGAATCCACACATGGTCCATGAAAAGCCATTGTATGACCAAAAAGTGACTGTGTGGGCTGGCGTTTGCGCCAAAACCATCATTGGGCCATATTTTTTCAGACAAAAAAAAAACGGTCGATGGAAATCGATATCGGTGGATGTTGGCTCACTATGTCTGCCCGCAAATGCGTAAAAAAAGTCTTGACGATTATTGGTTTCAACAAGACGGTGCGCCATGCCACACTGAAAATCAAACAATTCAGTTTCTGCAACGAAAATTTCCTGGACGTCTGATGCCAAAGAGAGGCGACATTGAGTGGCCACCCAGGTCTCCAGATTTGACCCCTCCGGACTTCATGTTGTGGGGTTACTTGAAAAGCAAAGTATACGCCAGCAAGCCTCAGACCATTGACGAGCTCAAGGTAAACATTTGAGCCAAAATTATCGCTATACCACCTGAGATGCTCGAAAAGGTAATGCAAACGCAGCAAAAAGGGCACATTTTGCTGTTACCAATAAAGGCGGCCACTTAATTGATGTTGTTTTCAAAACCTAGTCCAAATAAATTGTGAAGGACCAAATTGAATAAAAATACCTCATATATAGACATCGGTTGTTTTTTTTTTAGAAGTTATTCAATGTTTACATACCGACATAAAATATGGCGCACCCTGTATATTATTGATATTTTATCTTAGTTGCGAGAAATGTAACAGATGTCCTTCTAACGGCGATATTGGAAATGAAAACATCCACCGAGTCAAAAGGGGCGCTACGTTGCCACAACAAATATGGCGGCTGTAAACATAGAAATTGACAGGCAGTGTTGAGGAAAAGTAGTTTTGAAAAGTCTTTTGTTAAAAAGAAAGTGTTTTTTAGTTAAGAAAATATTTTTTTGTGCTCATTCTTTGAGCACCTTGCTTCCTCATTATGATGAGGTTGCAAATTCATTTGTTTCCTCATAGAGGAAGCATTAAGCATTGTTTTCTCGAAGCAAAACATCTTGCATCAACTTTAAATTATTCTACTATTACCTTAATTGACAAATGTCTAATACAAAAATTCTAATCAATTAATATTACATCCTTAATATTCAATTAAATGGATTAATTATACAAGTCAATCGATTCGTCTCGACAAAAGGAATCTTTTTTCTCCTTACATAAGCTTTGAATTTTGATTATTTAATAATTCCTTACATATATCAGTTTTAAATTTTGATTATTTGATAGAAGTTATTGTCGAAAAATTAATTTTTGAAAACTACAATCATAAGTCATAACTTATGGTACGTCAATCGATTCGTCTCGACACAAGGAATCATTTTTCTTCTTACATAAGCTTTGAATTTTGACAACTTGAAAAGTTATAATTGAAAACTAAATTTTTCAAATTTATAAATAACCATAACTTTCTTACTTTTTAATGAAATGTATTAAATTTATAGGGTAATCGATTCGTCTGAACACAAGGAATCTTTCTTCTTGTTATAATACATCAGCTTTGAATTTTGATTATTTGAGAACTTATAGTCGAAAAATCAATTTCACAAAAATTATAACTTCACATAAAAATCTTAATATTCAATATTTTGAAAAACCATTGGGCACGTTTTGAGATAATGGTGGTGCAGATATATCCTACTTTCATCAATTTATCTACAACTGTTTTCAAGTTATAGCGGCAACAAAAAAATGTACACACACACATTCGGATTCCCCTCAAAGAGCTTTTTCCGTTAAGTTATGTTCTCTCCCACTCTTTTGAAATCGTTAGAAATTTGTGTACTTGAATCAATTGCAAATTCACAGATAATCGCAGTTTTTTTTGTTGATATTATTAAATAATAGTTTAATCTGCAACCTCCAACAGGTTTTAATACTGAATGCTGTCAAGCAACTCAACTTCGATTTTTCGAACTCAACATAGCTTTCTCAGCTATGAAAATCAGATATCTAGTCGAACGTGTACTACTTTTGAATTGGAATAAAATATTGGGTTATACGAAAGTAATGTTTTTTTTTTTTTTTCAAGAGGTGCCACAACATATCATTCTCATGAAGTAGCATAAGAAGATCCAACTCCATCTGCTATTTCGGAAAATTCTGCTAATAGTTTTCAGAACTCCTTACCTCTTGCGACGAGCACTGTGTCACACAGATTTGCAGATGCCAAGGGCAGACATTTTGTGAAAATCCAATAGTTTCACGTTTTCCCGCACTAGAATTTTAGAGGCGTTAGAATCCGTTATTCTAAATTTTTGGGGAAAGGAGTTTAGAAAACTGCTAGTAGTCAGAGTAACGGACAAAAACTACGTAACTCGCGCTAACAAATATAATCTACGCAACTCGCATGCAACTCACATGCAAGTTGCGTAGATTATATAATATTTGTCAGTGCGGGTTACGTAGTTTTCGCTCATCACTCTGCGTTGCGTACTTTCTTATAGGACCCATTGAATTGTGTGACGTTTATTGAAGACTCGCTTTAACTGAACACTAGTGTCAGTGTGTGTTCACTCGGTTTCGTTTCGGATATTTTGATTTTAAAAATGCACCACGATTTGATCATCCAACCAAATGACGAATTTGTCACTGATTGATATTTACAATTAGTATCAATAAAATCACTTTGAAATACATAAAAAAAAAACATTACATTCCGAACAACAGGTATAAAAGCTCGGACTCTCTGCATTTCAAATTTAGACCTCCGACTATTCTCCTTACCACCCCACCATCAACACTTTAAATCTCTGAAAGTGAAATTTAATTTTTGAGGTTTTGACTAGCTAAACGTACATACCGAGCGAGCTTGTGGAGCTGATTGCTCTTAATACGTTCCGTCATGAGTTTGAAATTGGCATCGTCCTTCTCTCGCAGTTGTTGTATCAACCTAGAGTTCTGTTCCTGCATATCCTCGAAAGCCTGACCAGTAACTTCCATTTCGTTGAGAAGAGCTTCCTCCTCCTGAAGCCACACGCAACTCTGTTCAGCGTTACAAAAACCGTTCGAGCGTACAGTTATCGCCAACAAAACATTACCGATATCATGCGCACTCATCGCCGAATTCATTGAGTTATAAGTTCAGTTGCAATGTCAAATTTTAACTAGCAAACTTAAAAAAAGTTAGTTGCATTCTGAGAATGTTAGTCAGTCGATTTTTTTCGAGATTAGTTATTAAGTTACTTTTTGCGGATTAGTGGCGATTCATGCACAAGGGAAAGATTAAAACGCGATTTACCTGCTTTTGTGAAGCGACTTGTTTCTGCAAACTATAAGTCTGTTCTTCTAATTTTTTAATCTTCATCTGCGCGTCCTCGTCTGCCAGTTTCTTCCTTTCTTCCCGTTTACTTTCCTGCAAAGTTATTTTTAAAAAATATTTATAATACAAATCTAATGAAATATTCAATTCAATAATAATTTGCGACAACAAGAAAAATAATTATACCTGAATCTTTTTAATCTGTAGTCGCAGTTCTTCAAGTTCAGCTCTTGTTTTACGTTCAGCAGCCATTAATTGAACTTTATCGCGTTGTTCTTTTCCTACGCCTTTGTACATATCTAGAAGAAGCTTCATTTCCTTCATTTCATTCACCGCTTTTCTAAATCAGAAAAATAAAATTATTTTATATTATGAACTTTAAACTTCGGAAATCCAATTACGTAAAAAATAAAAAAAAATTATCATATACATTCTATTGCTCATTAAGTTCCAATAGCAACTTCAGCTTTTAATGTTATAAAATGTAGGCAAAAAGAAGTTTCGGTGGAAAATTCACCGATTGTCCGCAAGTGCGTAATCGGTAGTCCCGCACGAGTTACTCACACTATTTTTTTTTAAAGTGCGACACATGAGGTGGTGAGCAAAGGACGCATAGAGAAAACAATTCAGAAAGTATTAAAAAAATAATAATTCAGTGAAAGACACAGAAATCAACTAAACGTTTTTTTTCTTTTGTACTCATTGTGCTAGTTATTCTTTTATCAGACTGGACGAATGCATCCGCAAACGATATACTGTTATGTATAGATTATGCAGTTATTCAAAATAATAGAGAATTGGAATTCTTCGATTCTCTCTTTTTTTTTTTTTTTTTTTTGACTTATCAAGAGATGGCGGCAGCGTCTATTGGCGTGAATAAAAATATTTTTTATGAATAGATATATTTTATGCGAAAAAAATAATAACAAATGACATTAAAAGTAACATTTGTTACGCACGTATAACAAAATTAATTACAGGAAATATTGTTCAAACCGAATAAAAAAAAAAAAAAGAACCTGGCAATTACTATATGAGCAAATTTAAATAACCCCGATATTCTTCTCACAATTTTTATTTTTTCAAAAGAATAATAGCTTACAGATGTCCGTTTTCACGTTCTGTATGTCTGTGGTCTATTATTTTTTTCAAAAAGTAAAAATTGTAAGAAAAAAACAGTATTATCTAAATTTGCTTAGATAGTTTAATTCTAAAAACTTGCAGAAGTAAATTATTATTATTCTTAAAATTCTTTGAATTAGAATTACCTAAAGAGAAATGAAAAACTTACTTAAGCTGTGCTTTGAGATCGCGAACAAGTTCCGACTCAGCGACTTTAGTATCCTTTGTTCGATGTGCAGGGTCCCGATGTTCGGTTTTAATTTCCTTCTTCACGTCCTTATCTCTTTTAATGTCTTTTTCCTTTTTCAAAGTGGGAGAAGTCAGAGCAGAAGAATCAGGAGTTCCTTTATTTTCTCCTTCGCCTACTTCTATTGTTTCTACTTCTTCATCTACTCCTGTCTCTCGTTTTACTGCCACGTTATTCTCTTCCTTGATCTATAACAATCAGAGAAAACAATGGAAACTTTATTTATTTCCAACTATTCCAGAATATTGTAAAAATTTTTGAAAATTGAAAAAAATATATAAGAATAAGAATTTTAGATGAATTTAATATGAATTTTAAAGAACATTCTAATCGGGTCCGGATCCCTTCACCCGCAAGTTTGTGCACGCGATTTGAATGTATTCCTTAAAGGGTTAGTTGAAGCAGGGTTGCAAATATAGTTAATTATCCATTTTCAATTACTAATTACATAGAAAAACTATAATTATCCTCAAAATAAATAATAATTACACAAGAAAATTGTAATTATACTATGGTGCGCAGATTTATGGTAAAATTCAAGTTTCTAAAGACGAAACACGCGCGTTCAAGCGCACGCTTAATCTCATTTGAATTAAATATTTGAAAGCTGCAATTAAATTATATAAAAAAAAAGTTACCTGGGTTGAACAACCCGGAGCAGAATTGGAAGCATCTTCTTCTTTTCCACTACCATCGGAATTATTTCCCTCCTTATTTTCCTGAGCAATTTGCTGACCCAATTTTGTGGTCAATTCTTCAACTTCTTTTTTCAATCTTGGAATTTCGGTCGAAGCATCTTTATATTTTCGCTTATATCGATGCACTTCTCCCTTTAGTTGCTGATTGTGATTCTGAAGTGATGTTATAAGGTGTCTCATTTCTCGGTTTATCGGCCCCGTTTGTTCATTTGCTGCCAAATTCTGTTCAAATTCTATTCGCAGCATCTCATATTCTTTACGTAATTGTGCAAGAACATCTTCCAGCTGTATACACTCCCCTCTTAATTTCTTCTGAGCCATAAGTTCTTCACTCTGTTAACAAAATTTAAAAGTACTGAAAAATCTCGAATCATTTTTACGAATACTATTACGCATAATGAATGTTTCTTTTAATTGGTAGACCCAAAAGTTAATCAAAATGATAACGCAATGATAACGTACAATTTTGATTTCACTTTTACCTTTAAATTTGAATACATTAAACAAAAAATTTAAATGATTAAAAACATATGATTACCTCCATCATTTCGATGTGACGTAAGTGTGCATTTTTACTTGATTGCAGCTGCTGTCTTGCGTCATCCAACTGGGTTTTTAATTGCATGGACTCATTATACAGAACAGAAAATTGTGACTGTAAACATTTGTACTCAGTGGTTTCAACAATAACAGATTCAGGCAACTGACGAATCTGTAAAGTTAAATAATAATAAAATTAAAGTATTAAAAATAATTATTATTTTTAGATAAACTTACAAAAAGAGAATTTTCTCATGAGAATCTATAGCAATTGAAGAAGATTTCAAGATATACTAGACCATGAATATGCGCGCTACGCGCGCACTACAGCTGTTACAAAACAAACAATTACAAAACGTGAACTTTGACCCATCGAAATATAGAAATCAGATAGAAATGAACTATTTTTCTTCTCTTTCTAATTACCTAGCATAGGATTGTGAAGTTTCATGAAACTTTCGAAACTTTTTGAACATTCCAAAGTTACAAATATTATGGCGGGAAAATTGAAAATAATTAACAGTTCTGAAAAACGAAAAAATATATATTTCTAAAATCTGTTAAATAAAATGTGGAAATTTAAATTTTAAGTTAAAATTTGGATCCAGTACACTTAATCAAGTTCTAAATTAATTAAATTTAATTTCAATGAGACCTTAAATATAGAAACTAAAGCTAAATAGTGTTAAAAAATATGTTATATTAATCAAATTATAATATCTATTATAACAAACTTTAGAGTGGCGTCCCATTATTGCATTTTTCGTTGCGTCAGAATGAGAGTAAAAGAGACAAAAGTATGTTTCTGTTTCTTTTTCCTTCATTATGACGCAATGCATTGCGGATAGATGACGGCACCGTTAACATTTTTTACAACATTTGAAGTACAAATAAGAACTCATACTATCCTATAATAATATCAACCTTTTTAAATTTTGTGTAGCAATGACTCACTCACATACGCTCAAATGAAATATAATAGTTTAGAACTTTATATAAATTCGAAGAATTAAATCAAAATTTCAATTTTCTTGATGAGTCATCTTTTTAATTGTATTATAATACTATTTATAAGTCTTTAGTAATTTTTGCATCGTTTAAAACATAAATAAGAAGTCATACTATTTTCACATCAGCCTTTTATTAGTTTTACGTAAAAATTACTTACTGACATACTCTCAAATGAAATATAATAGCAGGGCTCTCAGCGACTAACTATCCCAGAAAAAGGTAAAAAAGGACTTCAGTTAAAAAAAAGGGATAAAAAAGGGAACAAAATCAACCACAAAAATGGCCATGTACCCGTATTTTTAGGATGTACGGCGTAAACGTGAAAAAAAACAGAACAAAAAAAGCCACTTTAAATATGCTTTATTCACAGCAATACAGACATAGTATAATAGTACATAAAATAAAAATTTAAACTTGAAAGGCATATTAGCAAAAAATAAAATTTTCCCTTTAAAAAAACAGAACCATCTAAGATTATTCAAATCTTAAATAAATAATTAAGAGCTCTTAAACCCAAGCATGGGTTAATTTAAATGACTTTTATAAACTTTAGGTAGAGGCACCAGTAATGTTGACTAAATCCTAAAATGAGATCACATACATAAGGGTCTAAAACTTGTCAGACTTTTGCTGCTTAATGCTTCTTGGGCTTTTTTTTGAGAGGTCACTGATTATCTTACTCTTCCTCTTTTCAATAGATTTCTTCAGTCTACGTTCTTCTTTTTGTCATCGGCTTCTGTTGCGATAGCATTTACCCCCTCAAACATTAACTGGGCCATGGAAATCTCAGTCATATTTTTGGACTCAGTGGCGTTCTTGAGCATTCGAGTTGCCTCGTTAAACATTTTGTTGTGGAGATCCCGCTTCTGTTTTTCTTCTTTTTTCAAGATCAGTAGCTTGGCCTCGTCTTCTTTTTTTGTTAGCTTCTCAGCCTCCATGTGGCGAAGCTTTTCCTCTTCCACTTTCCGGCAATTTTCTTCTTCTTCTTTTCTCCTGGTCACTTCCTCTTCCTTCTTTTTCTGTTTTTCTAGATGAGCGTCGTACGCACTGTAAGCACACCGTGCCAAGATACGAAGCTGAGGTATGATCGGAACCATGTGCGGACGGTTCCCGTAGAGTCGAAGCGCACATTTCACCGTCATTGCCGCATTCAAAGTTCGCTCCGACATGGAGGCGCGAGCGTCAGTCAGTGTGCGAGAGGACTGAGAGAAGTCCCGCTCTAAATAGACATTTCCATTGGAAAGCGCGAGAGCTGCCTTCACCACGATGGCCACATTAGGGTACTTGGGATCACCAACATCCGTTTTCATCCCAAAAAACTGCGCCCAGTACTTGTCCACAGGCACACCGTCACCGCTTGTGCCGTCCTTCTCAGTCTGCAGAACTATCCATTCATCTAGCAAGTTATCGATACGGATGTCAACAGATAGAACTTTAGCCAGGGACGCCATGCTCCTTTAATTTATCCGTTTTACAGATTCTACCCATAATTTTACTTGTGAGGTCATCCAGGTGGTAGTTCAGAACGTGAAAATAAGCAGCTACTACATAAAACATAACCTAAACCTCAAACGTGAGTTCAGTTCGTTACAATAACTCGATCTGAGAAATACATTACTGCCATGTAAATGTGCTGCGACAAATAGAACAACATTTTGATATGGGACTGGCATCGGTTCGGGAAACTTCGTAGACTGTTCGGCAACTGTGCGGTAACATTCGTCTGCTGTGAAGTTTGCTGCGGAATGTCAACAACGATTCCACAAGAGACATATTGAACCGAATGTTGCTGAATATTGCCGAACAGTTGCCGAATGTTGCCGAACAACGCACAAAATTTCCCGACCGATACGAGTCCCATACCAAAATGGCGTTCTATTAGTCGTAAGAATCGTGTTCCATTCGCACATTGTGATGCAGCACATCTTATTCAACGCAGGATTAAAGCACATCAATTGTGAACAACGAAAAAAGGGAGTAAAGGGACATTTTACAAAAATTCCCTTTTATTCCCTGGAATAAAAGGGACCGAGCTTTAAAAAAAGGATTAAACCCTTAAAAAGGGACCGACTGGAAGCCCTGTAATAGTTTAGATCTTTGTATCTTAAGAAATATTTGTACTTGACTTTGTGTGCGTTTACTAAAGTTCTTAATTCCAAAGTAAACTCCATCTTTTTATTCAATATATTATATATTATAAATATTTTTTTCGCCCTGAAGTTCTATTAACTTTTCAAATAAAACTATACCTACACAGCAAAAAATTGTATAATTTTAAACCTCTTTTTAATCCTATATTCTTTCCTATCTCTCGTATATTCTCGTGTATATCTTTCTTGTCAATCAAAATTCCCCCTCATCTCTTTTAATCCCTAGTTTCCATCTCTTCTCAATCAAAATTCGTTCCTTTCTAGCTTCCACCTATCTCTTTCTAGCTTCCACCTATCCCCATCTATCTCTTTCTATCTCCTTGTAAATGGAAATTCACTCCTATGTGTTTCGATTCCTTGATGCCTCCGCGCCTATCTATTATAGTTTTAAACCTATGTGTTTTAACGTTTTCTTATCTGTCTCAGCTTAACTCTCTTCTATTCAAATCCACCCTTGCCTATCGATTTCTCTCTCCTGATTAATCACCCTTAATTTGACCCTTATTTCTTAAAGGGGTCAGTCCACTTTAGACACTCGAAAAAATAGCTATTTTCACGATTTTTTTTTTAGAAAACTGTTTAGAACAATAATATAAAAGTTATTTGGTTTTATAAATGAAGTCTAGAAATACATAAAAAAATTTTTTTTATTCATTTTTATTGAAATTTTGGTAAAAATAACTGTAGCATAGTGTAACGCCTCAAAAATGGGTTGGTGAGGCAGCTCCATCATAACTCAAGAACGGCTTGTTTGAAACAAAAAAACCAAAGTGCTTTGATTCGGTATGATATTGGCTACAGAATGACCCTCAGGTATCAAGTTTCGATGAATAGAAAAAAAATGGCGGGTACAAATAGAAAATTTAAAAAAAAAAACGTTTTTTTTCGCCCATTTTTGCAATAAAAAATGTAGTAAAAATTGAAATTTCAAAACCACCGAGGGCCATCTTGGAGCAAATCATGTCTATAATATATGGTTAAAATTTGACTAAGATCGGTTTATTAGTTTTCGAGATAAGATGGAACTAGATTTTGAAAACGTTGTTTTGACAAAAACGCGTTTAAAGTTTTTTTAAATGAAAAATTGTGAGAAAATTCTACCTCAACTCAAACTGCAATGCCTGCACCGTACAAAATGCCTTCTTCTTTCTCATAATCTTCTATTTCTTCCATCCTTGCTTGTTTTCTCTTCTTCCTGCCTTCTTTTGAGCAATCAGAACTGCAGCGGTTCGCAGTTTTGATCCGCGCGTCATCACGCGCATCAGCGAAGTTGATAGCGGTCTGACCGATTTTGATGCCCATTGTTTCCATTATTTTCAAAATGGGACGAAATCCTTCGTTAAATATGCACGCCGAAACCTTGCAAGCAATTTCAACGATCTTCTTGCCATTAAACTTGTGTTTCGGCGCTATATTCCACACACACAGCATTTGCGGGAAGCTCTACTTTCTTGCTTCAATTTGAAAAAATCGGCTGCCGAATCACATCGAATGCTTGTGGAGGCCTACGGTGACAGTGCTTTATCGGAAACAACTTGCAG
>JAUEJJ010000013.1:714656-724954 GCA_032164275.1 Synergus coniferae | reverse complement strand
TTATTGATTACAGAGGATGAATGGGAACGAATTGTTAGAAATTTTGGTCAATGAAGCAAATGACCTGAATATAAGTTTTAATACGCTGATTCGGAAGTTCACGTTGAGACCTTGGCCTCGGCCATAAACTCAGCCAATAGGGATTCGTGTTACGCAGGCGTATGCTGACTAGAAATAAAATACACCTGTGCAAGAATTCACTGCTTCTCACTGACATATATGCTATAATCTTCAAGATATATTAAGACTTACTAGAAATAGTTCATTAATAGCGATAAATTTATCATCATAAATTAGTTATGACTTTGGTTATAGTAATAAAGGATCTTCGTATATTTTTCTTCACCGTTAAACATTATAATTGATAATTAATAATTAATAATTTCGATTATAAAAAAATTGCTGTTGCTGTTTCAAGAATCGAGAATTTTTTGTCTTGACTCTACCATTTGGCCACACCTTTTTTCCTTGACTGTATTTTTTTTTTCATCCTTGTTCCTCTGATGCACTTTAATGCTGATAATAATAAATATTTTTTGCTAAAACTAGATCATTTACCTCCGTTTCATACAGATGGCGGTAAATGGCCTAGATTTAGTGAAAAATATGTATTATTGCAAACGTAAAGTTCGCAAAATTAAATTGCTCCTATGTTTAAGTATCTATTCCCTTAATCAATACCAAAAAGGAATTGGAGAAAACTAAAACAAAATATGTACTTTTTGGATCCATTTTGATATGAAAAGCAAGTTTTTTTAAAATCCAGTGTTCAGAGTATATGTGATCACTGATGATCAATACTACAGAATCAGTAGAGCGATTCCTTATATAGTCAGACAAACGTTCACGATCATTTTGCATATATGTAAGAACATTTCGATAACTGTCCATGCGGAAATAATAAAATTAGTAATAAGTAAGTAATAAAATTAATAATAAAAATAAATATATTTGATAATAAAATTAAGATAAAGGGGTACTGCACGTGTTATAGTTCTAACGTGCCGTTCGATTCAAGTATATGGAGTCCAGAAGGCGATTGACTAAAGTAAAATCCAAAATATCTATCGAATCATAAGAATAACTATGCAATACAGTATGATTAACATTATTATTCACGCTCTAAAAATTCTATTACTGTCAACCATACATTATATATTACCATGCAATGACACAATAACAATAATGACACAATAAATGACACAATAATGACACAATAAATGCCGCAACTATTTACTCCAGTCAAAAGATGCCAATACGATTAACAAATTTAATATTTATAAGACAATTTAACACATCTATTAAGCCTGCTTGAAAAGACGCTAGTTTACAAAATCTTTAATTTGACATCTAAATTGTTACGACGTAACATATAATTTTACTTAAAAAAATAATATAAAATAATTCTATATTTTTTTTCTTTTCTGCTGTAGAGTGAAAAAAACGTCTAATTTTAATAAATTTCACATAAAATGAACTTTTGAACCCAGAACCTCTAAGGACGATGTGATAAATAAAAAAGGCACAAAAGTGTAAAATGCCAATTTTTTCTGGCGTCACTTCATTTTAATCGGACCGAATTACAGCAAAAAATTATAAATTGTCCTTACACAAAAAATTGGAAAAATACTTAGGGAAAAAGAGCCAACTTCTCTCTTTCGGTCCGCATTTTCATAATTTCCCTAAGTGTTTTTCCTATTTTATCAAAAAACAAACAGGTCATGCCAACTTTTACAGCCTTGAAGTACTTGTAGGCGTGAGGAAAATTTATGACAATTCGTTCCCGTAATCTGGGCCAATTAAAATAAACTGATGTGACGACAAAAAATGAGCAAATTTACACCTTTGTGCCTTTTTTATTTATCATTTATTTTTATTTATCATCCATAAAATAGTTGATAAGGGCGAATCCAGAAAAAGGCTTGGGGGGGGGGCACCTAATAATTATCCTTCCACTCTCGTAAACTTCAATGATCTTATCTGAAAATTTAAAGTTTCAGCTTTGGTGGGGGGACCAAGCCGCTTTGGCCCCCCCTGGATCCGTCACTGGTAGTTGAATCCAAATTCCAAGCTAAAGTTAAATTCTCCATTTTATTTTTATTAATATTTCGATTATTAGTAATGGTAATGTTAAGTACTGAACCTGCGAAACAATATCTGAGATTCTGACAATTCTACTTCTGGTCTGCCAAAAAATGGGTTAGGTAGAGGGGATGACCTTGGAGCTAAGGGATTTTAGTTCAGTTGGATTCGGTTGGCGGAGGATAGAAAAGGACAGAGAGATAGTAACAGGCAGAGAGCGAGTGAGAGAGCCTTACCATCTCGCCACCACTTACCACTACGAAGCAGACTGCAGAGTTGAGTTCAGTGTGGAGAGTGGAGTTCGCGTCACTTCGTTGCTGGCTTACGAATTTGCTTGACGTGTTACACTTGCAGAGCTACCCTTTCGTTCTTCAATTCTTTAATTCTTCGAATTCTATAAAGGTATGTCAGACTAATTAATTTAATTTCCCATCAATAATCGCCGGTGATATTATCTAATTATTTTCTCGTGATACTCATTGAATCCTTTGGAATTTTCATAGAAAACCCTGACGATAATCGAGACTAAAATATCCCTCGTGTGCGATTAAAAAAGTCCAAACCGTCTAGTGATCTAAAATGGCAATCGACCCTCCGCTAAGTTTCTTTGTCTCCACTAAATCTCTAGTTCTAATATCTTTGTAATTCTAAGTTTGATTTGTCTACTGTTTTTTTTTAAATAGTTTTCTAACCGTGGATTTCCGTACGGATAAAGTGCATAAGAGAAAATTGTATTAGAGTCGTGCTTCTTAGGAATTTTTGTTGTCAGTGGTGAATTAAATTGGTTCAGGACCCTGTGATCGGTTTTAAACCAATATTTTCCTTGTTCAAATTTCCGATTAATCAGATTTTGAAGAAATGTGGTTTCTCATTGAGAAAAACAGCCGAGGTTACTTTCGAGGAATCCGGTATTTGTACAAATTTCGGGAAATCTCGGGTGGAAGGTACGTGGTTTTCAGACACTAAAATCTACTAGATTTAAGCCTCTGTTTTAAACTGGAAATTTTTAATCGATTGAATTTCGAGTCGCGTGTCTAGGAGACAACTAGAGTAGGAAAAATTGAGTAAGAAATAAAATCGTTACGATCGGCCTTGCGCGTCGCAACGCGCGCACCAGGCGAGACGAAATAATCGAAAACTCATGTTTCTTTTCGATGATTTCTAATGATTTCATCGGGTTCTTGAAACTTGAGTTTCTCAAAAATTTTTTCTTGAAATTGCCGGATGACAAGCTGCCATTTTTATCCATCAGCACTGGATTCTGCCGATTTAGATTTAGGTTAGCTTCGAGATCTAAAACTTTTTGTTCTTATACCACGTGCGTCAGGAATTCCTTTTTTGGCCTTCGTAATTCGTAACGGTTTTCCGGTCTCCGTTCCAAACTTATCGATTGCGAAGTAAAGTTCCAAACGCCGTTTGGATTGAAACTTATTCAATTTAAAAATATACTGAACAAATTCTCGAACTTGAATTTGCTTTGTCATTTCAAAAATTTATTGGACGGTGAATTTTAAAAAATTTTGCTTGATAGCTACATATTTTTTTAATTCATTTTACTCGTGGAGAACATTTTATTTTTCGTTCCTCGTTTGCAATTTGTGAATTCTTTTTATCGACAGGTGTGGTCGTGTAATATTATACTTGTTATAGTTCTATAGTTCGTTACTCGAATTTCACGTTCAATATTCCCGACTGAAGAATGCCAACATGGCCGTTGCAAATCGAGTAAATCAGTACATAAAAGACGAGCTGCTAGGATGCCTGTAACAATTGTTAATTATTTAAAGTCGTTAGGCGTCGAGTGTGAATGCATTTCGTTTAATAATTTGTTTACTTCTATCACAATCTGAATATTTAATACTGCATTAGTAATTTTTTTTACTAATTAAAAGTTAAATAATTAGAAATATGATTATTAATTCAACTAATTTTAAAAATTACTAGCTATATTTACTAATTGACTTAATATTTTTCGATAATTTATAGTTAAAATCTCTAAAATTAAGTTTAAAAATTTTTTTTAGTAAGAATTCCTACTAATTCATAGTAAAATTATTACTAATCCACTTTAGTATAAAAGTATCCTTACTCAATTGAATTAGTAAGAATTTTACTGTAAATTAGTAGTTTTCTACTAACGAATTAGTACAAATACTATTTTTAGTCCATGTTAAAAGTTTAAATTAAGCTTTAAATCTAAAAATCAATAGAAAACATAGATAGTGAATTCTGCGTGGAGAATCCTTTTAAAAGTATTGATAGATTATTTAGGTAGATACATACAATTGTTGAGGTATACTTGTCAAGTGGGTGCAGCTCCGTTACGTAAGGGTTGTTAAGTAGACAGTGGTTCTCGATCGATTGACTGAGTCTTGAATTGACAAGATAGGACATTTTGAGATTAAATTTCAGGTTGAAGTTTAATTGAGCTTAAATCGCTAATGCATTTTAATTTACTAATAAAATTAGAAATTAGTACTAATTTCTACTATGAATTAGTAGAAAAGCTACTAATTACCGACTAATATATATGTCTACTTATTTAATTACTACTTACAGTAATTACTACGACTGAAAACTACTTAATTAATAGTTAAAAAAACGTCTGACTAATTCATATTTACAAAGTTTGTTTGCTTTAAGAATTGAAAAAGTAAATTTTTTAATCTTAAAGAAATATTCAAGCTAATTTGAAAACATTTTCCTTAAGTATGTAATTGCATTTAGTTTTTAGTGCTCTTTTAATGTTTCAATGAGAAAAATATGTAACAACCCCATTAGTGTTTTCTTTTTGTTTTAATAATTGACTTTCAGAATTAGTTAACTTACATATAAATCGGATAACATTGTTTTAAATTAAAATTTTGATAAGCTTGATATTTCTCTGAGTCTATCATAAATAAATGAGTCATTCTGAAGGAAGTAGATTATCTATTCTGCATCTTGCAATTTTATCTAATCACATTTTGCAAATTTGATACAGGAACGTTTCGACATATGAGGAGCTGATAGTGTGATAAACGATCAAACATTTGTGCAATCAGAGTGCAATACTTTTTCGATGCAATTTCAAGATATACCATTGCAAGAGGCTAAGAAAATTTTAGTCCGTGGCAAAATTAGAATTTCATCAGACAAAAATTTTTATTCCGTAGTAGTAACTATAATAGCCTTTTAGGCTTACAATGAGATTACCCACACTATAGTTTGACCACCAAACTTAAATGAAGAACTGTCTGAAGATCATTGAACCCGCAAATTAGAGAAGACAAGGTTATTGTACTTTCGCAGTGCTTCTATTCGCAGCCGAAATTACGGTACATACCTATCTGAATAATAAAAAAGTTAAACATACAAATAAAAATATTTTTACACGATTTTAGAGCCGTGAAACATTTCCAAAAACGATATTCTTAGTCTTCTCTATTTCTATATTTTTACTTAGGGTTTAACTACTTTAAATAATTATATTTTTAAAATCCTTAAAAGTTTAATTATGCATGACTGAAAAGTTTTGAACGTGAAATGAACGAATTTTTCTATTTATTGTATTTTAAAATAAAGATGGTTTGAAAATATTGATTCATTTGATTTAAAAATAATTCTTTGTGAAAGAAACTTGTAATGTCTGTTGTTATTTTTAGTTAGGACAATATTTTTGGATAAAATAGAATTGGGAAAAAATATTTCGTTCATTTGAACGTTCTAAACTTTTGGTACATATTTATGCTAAGATTTTCCTTAAATGTCAAAGCAAACCAGAATTGTAGTGTGAATAATGAATTAACTGAATTGATTTATTTATCAAGGGATTAAACCCGGAGACTTTTGGAATATTTATTTTTTAATCAGTTTTGCGAATCAGCATATATGTAATTAAATTATGCATTCTTTATGAGCAACTTCATTAGGGGCTAGACGACCGGAGATTCGTTTCAACGACGCGAGTATGCATTATGCGTTTGGTAATTTAAAACGGAAATTGATAGTTTGCGGCCTCCGATTAGAGTTTTGTACACAAGCAACATATCGTTTACATATGTTTGAATGTGGGTGTGTTCTCATTCTTATCGATGATTCCATTACTGTTCAATTCTTTACGCCATTGTATTTTAAAAGAAAAATAAATATTTAAATGTAACATCAAGAGTTTACAAAACAGCTAAAATGTCATAAAAATGCAGCGAGTAGAAATCCATACAGATGAAAGTTCGAAGTGTGCATTACTTCACTCTAAATTTGCTCCTATGGTAATTGCAACTCTTATAGATGATTTTAAAAGATTTCAAGAGAAATCACTTGAATTTAAAAACATTTTGACATTTTAAAAGATTTTAAATGTTTGTAAATTTATTGTGCGACTGTACACCAAATTTGAAGAGTGAATTCCTTGGTTAATTTATATGTAAATAGAAACTGAAGTCGATTTTCTACAAATGACAGATTGGGATATATGGTTATTGTTTAAATGTATTCTGCTGTTCTGCATGGAATTAAATTCTGAGTAGATCTAGAACTATTTTGGCAGTAATTAACATTACTAGAATTAATTATCTGTATAATTAATCTTGTCA
Source organism: Synergus coniferae (assembly GCA_032164275.1). Classification (NCBI taxonomy): domain Eukaryota; kingdom Metazoa; phylum Arthropoda; class Insecta; order Hymenoptera; family Cynipidae; genus Synergus; species Synergus coniferae. The sequence goes on along the minus strand of JAUEJJ010000013.1, from coordinate 718,298 downwards.
GCTTTATTGTAAGTTCTCTGTCTTTGTTTCTGTGCACAGCACATTGGTAATTTAGAGCCGTGTAAATAAAGCTGCGACTATTCTCGTACAGTGTCTAGGAATGCAGCTCTTTGAACTCTCATCTCTTCGAAGATGGGTTCGCGAATTATTGTGATGAATATGAATTTGTATGTTGATAGCGATGATGGTCATTTGTTAATCATTCCACGTACTAATTTTATTCTTTTTCCTTTTGTTTTGCAACAGATTTGCCATATTTTAATACAGCAATTCACTTTTTAATATTTGGCAACTTGATTGTCACTGTTTTAAAACCTAATTTCGTCAAAGTCGATTCGTAATAAAATAATTAATAAAGGACGGCAATAGCATTTGTTCACTTGTCAGAAGCGACTTCTGACCGTGACCATGCGTCAATATTTTTATTGTTAGTTTGATCGATAAAGATTATTATAATACTCCAGAACGCTCCTTCATTAATTTTTTGACATTCTGCCTTAGACTACATGCGTAAAAAAAAATCAATAATAATACCGCAAATAGTACTAAACATCCATGTGCAAAGTTAGTAGTTATTAGGTTTGATTCATCCATTCGTTTACCCATCCTAGTACTAACCGCCCCCAACGGTATGGCCGTTTTCCTTCTTGTGCAAAGGCTTGATAACTCTTAAAATCTGGTGCACATTCGCTCATGAAATTCTGTTAAAATCTTTTTGTATCTTTTGAAACATTTTAATCAACTCCTCCTTCTCTTGCGATCGTTTTTTCTTCTCCTTTTTGTTTTATGAATAATAGTCTGAAGTAAAATTCATAAATAGACACATGTCTTTGACCCGAGACTACATTACCAGTGTTACAGCCATAGATCGCAAAATGTGTGCATCTAAATATAAATTGCTCAAATGGTTGAGCCGGGCCTCTCCTAGTTCTCGGTTTTATCTTCTTAATGCGTTTTCAACTCAGCCTCCTCTGCAGGAGTCTTTCGATCGTCGACAAAGTTAGAAAAACTCTTTCGTTGAAAGATGTATCGAGATTTTATAAACTTAGCTCATATTCAATATTCTTTTTCCACTTACAAAACTTTTTCTTCAATTCCACATTGCAATTTTTTTTTAATTTGAAAATATAAAAGCATCTAAATCTAAATCTGCTGCCAAGATGTTTGGGTGCACTGATTTTATGATGAATGATTTTATGATGGTATATCATTAATTATATGATTATTTCATGAACACTGTGCTTATTTTTCAAAAAATTGAAACGTGTTCTTTGGCGGATTTTACAATTTTGAAACTAAAATCTCAATATAACATTCAGATCAATGTAATACACCTTTGTATTTAAGTCTAGACAGCCAATTCTTTCTATAAATAATCCACTATAGCTGTATAATAAGTTACTCAACAAGTCGGTAAAAATAAAATCAGAAACTAAACTTGAAATTATAAGACATTTTTTCATATTTGTATGATTTCTTTTAATATTTTATATTTTTTATGGATCTCATGAAACGAAACTAAATATTAGAAGCTCTGAAATTTGTCCTAAAATTAGTTTGTGAATAAATCTCAGGATTCTCTGAATTCTTTTGATTGAAACCTTTGAAGATCCCATTCACAATAGTTACGAAATATTTGCGGTTTCAATCAAATCCGGTTACGATTAAAGAGGATTATTTAGTTCGACAATTGGAAAAGTTCAGATGTTGAGGGTACTCCCTAAACTTGATTCAGTGAGAAATGGGTCACTGAATTAAATCAGTAAGGATTTTCACTGATCAATAAGTTTGCAAAGAATGAATAAACAAATAAATGCAATTTTATTGAAATTAAGAAATCGGAATTTCAAAATATGCAACTTCAACCATCTTGATATGCCGTAAAAAATAATTTTAAACTCAAAAAAGGATTTGCACTAGTTTCTCTGATTTGGTTTTAATTATAACATTTGAGCAATTCATTTTATTCGACTTTGGTTTCGTTTCATCTCCTCCTTAGAATTTTAGATAATAAAATTTGAAATGTTTAATATTATTCTTTTAAAGATGTAAAGCATTCAAAATTGACCAATTTTAACTTTAGGACAATAGAAATCTTATAGATTGAAGTTGAAAGTTTTAAAATTGTGGTCTTTTAATCGCTGTCATTATAATTAGGATTTATTTATTTATTTTCTAATTTTGCTTGATTAATGAGAAAGTCGCCCTATCTATATGTATATGAAAAATATATCATTCGCTGCTTCAGTAACAGATGGCGCATCAAGTAGAACAAAGCAATGTAAAAAGATGGCATTTATTATTGTTCATATGTAAACAGGCTTCATAGTTTTTCTCTTATTCTCCTGCCCCCCCCTTTGTTTTTTTAATCCCCGTCTCTTTTTCTGTTTTATCGGGTTTTTCTCTTAAATGTGACTCGATCAAATCCCTACTCTCTAAACTTGAATCAGTGAAATTTCACTGATTACCAGTCAAATTCCACTGATTATAAGTGACTCATTTCTCACAATTTTAATCAGTGATAAATCTACTGGAAATCAGTGGTCATTGAAATTTTCAGTATTTTAGTGAGGATGACTGAAAATTTCAGTGACTTCACTGATTCAGTTTTTGAGAGTATAAGAAAATCCGTTGAAAATTTATATTTTTTGTTGAATATTTATTCTCTTTTGTTGAATATTCAATTTTTTGTTGATTTAAATTTAATATACACTTTGTCAGGGTTAATCGATTAGAGAGAACTGACAAAGTATGTTGTCGCAACTTAGAGCATCTACAAGCTGCCAGGCTTTTGTTGGCAATCGTGTAGGTCATGTCTAGGCTAAATTTCATACAAACATTTGTTACCTCATACATTTTATAGATCTCTTATTTTTCTTTGAATTTTGTACCAATTATAAGCGTAGAAAAATTTTATTAATAGTTTATGTCCAATTTAAAGAAAAACGTGATCATTCCTTTAAAAAAATTGTACGAAAGGTTTTCTGATATAAAATAACAACCTTCTGCTCCATGGAAATATGTATAAATTATATATGTAACAAAAAATGAAACAAAATGAAATTCAATTTGAGGGAGAAAATAAAAAAAATTCGTTTTGAAATTAAACTTGCTTTCCAAATTTATTCATTTAAGCATTTTATCAAAAAATTCTAATATTTTTCGTCATTTCTACGAAAGTCAGTCTTGAAGAACTCGATGCGCGTGTCAGAGGGTCAGGGTCACGAATTCACGTTGAAGGTTACTTAAAGCATGCACTAGCTATCGATCACAGAGCTTGAAATTGAGGCTATTCACGGCTTATTCTCGTCGGCTGAAATTGAGACTTATTTTACGCAAATAATCGTTTCTTTTGCATTTTTCAACGTACATCACTCAGTTGCCGTTTATATTCAAGCCAGTTATATTCGGAATTAACTGTTGCCCCCCCCCCCCTCCCCGCAGCATTCCTCGGCAGCCTGTATGTACCTTCGAAAAGTTCGTAACTTCGTACGCTCGTTCCAGCTCGTTCTTCCTGCCCCGCAGCGGGCGCAGCGTTCCTCGGCAGCCTATATATACCCTCAAAAGAGCTCGTCTCACGATAAATATGCCCCTGAGTTTTTACCTGAATCCGCGGACTGATTATTTGCAGCCCAGACCCGA
>JAUEJJ010000013.1:691190-714556 GCA_032164275.1 Synergus coniferae | reverse complement strand
AGAGAGTATATTTAGAAACACGGAATCGTCCTTATGGGCTTCAAAGCACCAATCGCAGAACAGAGAACAATGAACAGTTTTTTTTTACCTTTAGAAACATCGACTTTGACATTTTGTTTCGTTTCACAAATAGCCGTGCAAATTTTTTATTACCAACGATTTCAAATTGCCATTGATTGTGATTAATTGATAAAAGATTTAGATTTGCCAAAATTTGAAGGAATTACATTCGTAATTGCAGAAATCATTTGAAAGCGATCTCGGAATTCATTTCACGTCCCTATCCGCCACTCGTTGGACGAATCGAGAACATCCGGTTTAATAGATAGCTGCTTCATTTCCTACTCGCCACTGGGTGGACTAGATACAATTACTGAAAAATGACTGGATTATCAAACCATTTTCCTCATTGTACCCCTTATCAAAACGATTCTCCGATATCAACAATTATCACTGATAAAATATTGCTATTTAAAAAATTTTATCAGGTACTAGAATTGCACTAATAAGCATAAAAATATTATTTAATCTACGGCAATGTTATCTGCAAATTTTTAAAAGTGTGCCAATTTTATTTTAATTTTCATCATTCATTTCATCGTATCAGTTGGACTATAAATATGACAAATCAAGAATGCCGTTATTCTTCTGAGTCTTCTCAAAGTTATTGCGTAACCAATTCTAAACCACTTTGTAAAAATCTGACCTTGGTAATTCAAACGTGGTTCATTTTACATCATTTATATACCTACATTGAGTGGGTAATGGGCATTTATTCCCTCTTTGAGACAGTTATGGATATGCGTAGTACTTTTTTAAAGACTATATATATATAATTTAGCAACAAACCTTATTTTCTTATATACATTTGAATTACTGTAAAGTAAATAAAAAGAGTTTGGGATGAAACTATTCAAGAAATTCTTTATATATTTATACATAGGAAGATATTAATTATCTGAGGGCAAGTAACTTTGCTATGCAAATGAATTATTGCATCACGTAAATTTCTGAGATTTCGTTTCGTACCCAAGTCATTGTTGAATAACTAAGTTAAACTTTTAAAAAAACCTGTGACTGCAACGGTTGACTAATTTGGTACTCCTGACTCATAGCAAACTCTAGAATGACGTTTCTTAAAAGGAAGTTCTCGGCTCGGTTCTCGGAGATAACAGAAGTCATTCTTAAAATATGACCACAAATCAATATTCAGACCTTGAAGTTTTTCTCGAAATAAAATACATATACATACTGTTAGAAATTTCTATAGAGTTTTGGTTTAGCAGTCTATACTATTCAAGATAGAAAAAAAATGTTTTTGAATCAACTAAGCATATGGTTTATAGCCAAATCTGGGTAACTGAAGTACATTGCATGAATAATCCGTTCATGATGCTGTTATAAAACTTAGCGGAAATAATTCAGCGTTAAATTTTAATCACTTGCAATATCCTTTGCCCTTGATAGGAATTAAATGTAAATAGTGAAAACAGCTCGTGAAGAAAATTAACTTTTCGAGGACAAGCGTTTAAAAAAGATCGATTCCCTTGTAATGTATGCATTGGAAAAAAATTGGAAATCAAGGTAAATTTATTTTGACACATAAATGCAGTTTCTTGTTTTGAAAGTGAAATGAAAAAAAATTATGAAGTTCGTTGCTTAGGTGTGAAACCACTATTCTGCAAAGAATCCCACACGTAAAAACCATCTCATTCGGGGAAGTCACGTAATTACAGTCGTAAACTTTGTCCTTGGAAACAAAATGTATGTGTACTTTAAATGACGGCTAAATTACGTAGTTCCAGAAAAAAGTGGTTCAAAAGAGCAAAATAAATTAAATAATTATTGACAGCAGCAGACAAAGTGGAATTGATTATTTTTTAACGCAGCTGTCTATATTATCGAATGTTTACGGTTTTGTAAAATATTGCGACAGATTATGATAGGTTTAAAGGAAAGTCGATGGCTCAGGTGGTAAGGCGAGGCTTTCGATTTCGGGCCTGGGATTCGATTCCTGAGCTGGTACCAATGGACAAATTTTTAAATTCTCATCAAATGAGAAATTATTGATTTTTTTATGTACTTCTACCGAAGCTCTAGTGGTTCAGAACCCACCTTAAACTGTAAGTCTCCTCAGCAGAGGCTGGTGAGATTACTTATGAATAGGGGTACATTACTTATGGATTACTGGTCAATTTTGAGATTCGAGATGATGGCAGATTGATTCCTGGCAAAGAGACTCCATACGTTTATAGTCACTAGCCCCGCTCTCTTCTACATATCAGGGCAATGCTCTGGATATGGATGCCAACTTGGTGACCTCATGCCGATTGTTCCACTCACCCTACCCAACGCCTACGAGACTCGGGGGCGACTTCCGGCATAGGGGCAAGACAGTTCACAAAAAGCCCGGCCTTTGAAAAGCTGCCCAATGTCTCATGGGGTATGCCTGGCACCATGAGGGGAACATCCGGAACATCATCGAGATCTAACCCGATGAAGGTGCCAGTCCAGGGTATTGAAAATATGTCCTGAAAACGGGTATGGCACAGTGGGCTTACAACCTGAGCATCAGATGAAGCTCCTTCAGCCCAACATATAATATAAATCTATGATAGGTGGAGGCAGAATAATTTTTTTTTTTTACGAAATATCAGACATTTTTTTATGTGACAGATTTTTACTTCGATTTTCAAAAGTAAATACTCTTATATAACATGTTCTTTTGTAAAGAGGATAATCATTTTAATTCTTAAATATATTTTCGTCTTACGAATCCTTATTCGTAATGAATGAAACTAGAACTGAGGTTCATTAAGTCTCTCAATTAAAGTAATGAACTGAACGTGACTTCTTTCTTACAAGTGGAAGTACTTGTACGAAAGTACTTTACAAGTCTGGGGTATGAATTAATGTTCGTACCAGAGAACATTTTTTGGATAATAATAATAACATTAATAATAATAATTTTTTCAAAAAAGAACAAAAAATTTAAATTAACGTATACTACTACTGCTTCTTCTTATCTAAGTCTTTATCTTCTCTTTATTAAGTTGAAATTACTGTTGGGAATTCCATATTTGTACCGAATGTGTAGTTCTGAAATAGAAAACTCCTTATACCACATTCCACTATCAACAATATCTCGATTTTATTGCATTATTTAAAATCGGAATTCCATTAGAAGATAAATATTAATAAGATATTATTTCAACAATATCTTTACCCCATAAATACCTAATTGTATTAAAATATTTTTATTGAAAATAGAAATTCCGATTGGCACTTCGTCAGAACTCCATTTTAAAAAGGGCTAAATGGGACATCAACATGTTTTTTCCATGTGGCAATGGAATAATCCCATGCTTCTATTAAGGGATTTTTTTATTTTGGAAAAAGCGTCGAGAAGGGGTGAAATTTATAAAATGAAATCCTGTCGCAACCCTGAAAAGCACCTCAAGGCGCTTGCACCTGGGTAAATAGCCGATGCGTGTGAGCGTGCGTTTTAGGGTGTAGGTGCGTGCTATCGACCGGGTGTCCCATGCCGGACGGCGTTGTGCCGGGTGCCCCACCCTGAAGAGTAGGGAGAGAGAAAGAGAGAACGAGAGATCGTGGCACGCAGAATACCACCTCTTGCTTAGTGATAGCGTAGAGACTGTAGTGTTCACTTCACCACACATCATAATCATCAAATCACACCTGCATTCTGTACTCGCACAACATCCTCAACATCTGCAACATCCTCAAAATCGTCAACGTCCTCAAGGCCCTTCGATTCGAACCGGCACACACCCCTGGCATTGCTTTACATTTTACCGGTACTTTACACTCACAGATCCACTTACACTCAACACGCATACACACGCATACAAATAACCGTAGGATTCAGCTAACAGCTCAACACACATGTCCCAGATCACCCACGCACTTAAACAATTATTAATCCAAATCGTGAATGACCTCGTAGAGTCACAACCCTCACTTCTCTCAATCTACGGTGAACAACGAAACGCACACGCACGACTGATATACTAGTAAGGATTTTTAATCACAAAAAAACCCAATTTAAGTGACCCGTTCTTAGCCTGTGGAAGTTGAGGGAACGCGGAAGCCGGTAAGACTCGCAACCCCATCGGAATCTGAAAGCTTGGAAAGGAAGACACGTGTTAAACATTAAAATCCGAGAGAACTTTCTCTAATAATCCGTCAGAAAAGTGTCATATCTACTTATTTATTATCTGCTATCTTGCTCGAACTCATCTCGCGTATGGATCAAGAAGTACGCGCTGAGTGAGTGGGATTTTTTATTCTGTAACAGACCGACTTCCCGGTTGTGCCATCGAGAAGTGTGTTGTGCTCTTAGAGCAAGATCGTCGTCAGGCATACTTTTATACATTTATAGTAAAAGCAAGAGAATCCTCGACAATGGGCGGATGTACCTCCAAGGATACCGCTTCGGGTGATGAGTACGTATTTATTGTTAAAATCGATGTTTCGGTGTTTGTTGAGTTCAAATTTCGAAGTTGAGGCTTTTGGTTATTTTAGGAAGTCGAGAACCAATTTGTTGTGTATGCTGTACACGATTACGTATTTTTGTCGTTGTGAGCACCAAATATTTAATTGAAGAAAGAATCTAGTGAGATTTACTCATTTAGATGTTTTTCACATATCTACATAACATTTATCCGTTTTTTCAAATCACCCGGTAGTACTTTTTTTCTTTTATCTGTTATTGCACTCACTGTAATTTAATAATCACACAAAGTTATAAAATTTTATTAAAATTGTGTTTATTACATTTTTATGATATTTCTGTACGTATTTAAAAAAAGGCATTCGGATATCTCCCATCAATTTATGATAAACAAAATCTTGTTATCTAATGTTATGAAGTCAAATATTGTAACACTGTCTTTTACGTTCATTTCATAGAAACATTGTTATGAATTACATGAATATGTAATACAATGTTTTAAACAATTATTGTCCTGATATATGTATATATAAATGTATAGATACTGCATGTAAATGTCAAAATATTTTGTGAACACGGTAATTTGAAAATGCCTGCAGTTTAATGATAAAATTTAAAGGTTTTATTTATACCTTTATACCTTAAACATGGTTTTTTTTCTTAACCGGCTACAGGGACGAAATTGAAAGTTTGCATACAAGGGCAACAACTAAAAAATTTTATTTTCCTGAAATACATCATTTGCAGTATTCTAAAATTATTCAGTTATTCAATTAACATTTTTTTAAGTTTTTAGATCTAGAATTTAAACATATTAATTTGATTTAAGACTTGCATCCTACATGCCCTTCGAGCTCATCTTGCCCCTTAACTATAAATAAAATTGGGCTTAATTATTCTCTTAAACAAATTAATCACAAGATTAAAATTCATTATGAAATTTCATTCTTCAGCATACAAATGCAATTCGTTGGTATGCACCGAGTCGTCTTCCGGCTGTTTTAATATAACGATCGCGGTTGAATTCAAAATAGAAAGGAGTTGGGTTAGCAACTCGACTTATAGCTTATGTTTTGACAGAGAAATATATTTTACAGTCTGCATTAATAGTTCACAACACTCAATACATAAAATTTAACTCACACTTCAAATGATTGACAGGACACTTTATGTTCAAATTTAGTTTTAAATGGTGTGTGAAATAAAATTACATGTCGTAAATGTTTATTTTATGTTGTAAATGTTTTACTATATGTTTTAAGTGTACCTGAAGTTTCGATCATTTAAGGCCGTGTATAAGTCACGTTACTTGGCGCTTTTAATCATATTTCAGATTTTTAGGCATGACATTAAAAAACCAACAATTAAAATTAATTGTTCGTAGCAGAAAAACGTAAAGAAAACGATAAGGAACATTTTTATCTATTGGCTAAAATGTATTTTCTCTATTTGTTTTCAAGCGAGGTGTCTGAAAAAATGAAAGCCGGTAGGTATAGGAATGAGATAAGTAATACACGGCCTTAAATGAAAAAAATTTGTTTACTGAAATTTTCCTTTAAATTTAACATATATAAGAGGTATTTATCCGTGGTAGTGTCATTTGTCTGTCACTCAAAATTAAATTGCCCAACACCTCGATATTCAATAATTTATTTATTTATTTATTTATTTTCATATTTACTCAATATTGCAAATCTGTAGATTTTGCTTTTCCTCGAGAAACATAAATCTTAACAAACTTAAGTTTCTCTTGAATTGAATGTATTGCAATTATTGCATTATCATAGTATAATTTAAGTGGAAAAGACTGCGTTAGGCGAGACTGCATTTTTATGCGACCATGCACTGACTCGCAATTCAAGCTTAACATATTTAATGTAAACAAAATTAAATCATTTAAAAAAATATTTATATATAATTTTAAGACACTGTTTATGAGTTAAATTGTAAATCACTGAAAAAAATGGTTGGTCCAACTAAATTATATTAAAGTTTTAACTAAGAGAATAAAATTTTGTGGAAATTCCTTTGGGAATTTGCAATGTATTAGTCATTTCTGCTTCAACAAAGGGAATACTCTACAAGTAATTAACTTAGGGTGATGAAATATCTAGGGCCATCCCGTCACTTGGAAACCCTCTTTAACCGTTTTACTAGCACACTTGGGACACCAAAGGTAGCCCGATATTAAGTATTCTATGACACGAAGTACGAGATATTATCACCTGAACGGCAGCTATAAATTTACTTAGGTTGATAACAATACCTTTTTTTGTTAAAATAAAGAATATTAAAACCGCTATAGAGTCTGATAAATCAGTGAAAGAAACTGACAAATTTCCAAAAATTAAAAAATGTATTCATTCAGGCTGTTTATATTAAATATTTAGGACTCGATAAACGTACCTTAATGCTTTTACTTTAATTTTAGAATTTTTCAATTTAATATCTCAATAAATGTAGAAATGGAATTGCAGGAGAAAAAAATCCGGTAAGGTAGGATTCGGATAACTGATAAAAGCCCTTAATTTTTTTTTAGTTTTGGTAATTGTTGTCCGTATGTGTATTTATTTTCTCTTTCGTTTAAGTTATGATTTTTCGAAAAAATGCAAAAAAAAGTTTTTGTAAAAAATTGTTTAAACATACTTGAATTAAAAAAGTTTTCTGTACAGACTGAAAATTAAAAATTATAAAGTATAAAAATCTTGAAGTTATTGTTCTAAAATCAAAAGTACACTTTTAGTATACTTAAATAGAATTAACAATTTTTGACGTGTGATTTAAGATTTTGGATAATGTCTGCTGGAAAGACTACATATTTGAAGTCTTGCATTAAAGTTTTATTGCCCTCCTCATTAGTTCTGTTTACGAAGGGATTCACAACGTTGATCTCAATGCGAAAACCATTCTCGTTATATCAGTTCAGATTAGAAATCTCGATTACGTCATGAACGATTGTGATTTTTCCATCGTACTGTTCCAGACAATCAGACATGTGTTGATGTGTTTGATTCAGGGTGATATGAGAGTCTTTGAGTCTGTATTATTGTTGACTGTAGATCCACCACTTGAGGTAATTGTGTGGGATTGCTTCGAGGGCGTTCCAGTACTTGATCTCCATTGTTAGACTTTCTTTTTTTTTTCTGGGTTAAAAATAATCTCACTGGACCTTTGGATATAAATATTTTCCTACTACTGTCAACAAGCAACCCTAAAATACATTTTAAAATTTGTTAATATTGTAACTTTTACCAACACTTTTTAAAAATATTATAAATTACTGTAAAAGATTGTATAGGATCTTCAGGAAATTTATTCTACCATTTTCTTTACATATAAATCTAAATGTTGTTGCACTCCCTCGTTTTAAATTTAATTCTTATATAATCATCACTTTTCCAGAATCAGTTTTTATTTTATTTAAAATTTATTGTAAGGAACATTTAGTTAATGATTTGTTCTTTATTTGTTGCAGTAAAAAGAACAATATGGTCGACCAGGCAGTACTGGACAAATTGGAGGCTGGCTTTGCCAAGCTCGCCGCTTCTGACAGCAAATCTCTGCTGAAGAAGTACCTAACGAAGGAGGTCTTCGATGAGTTGAAAACGAAGAAAACTTCCTTCGGTTCTACACTCTTAGATGTGATTCAATCTGGTGTAGAGAATCTCGACTCTGGAGTTGGTATTTACGCTCCGGATGCCGAGTCTTACACTGTCTTCGCCAACCTCTTCGACCCCATCATCGAGGATTACCATGGCGGATTCAAAAAGACCGACAAACACCCCCCCAAGGATTTCGGGGATGTTGACACGCTTGGAAACCTTGACCCGGCTGTAAGTGTTCCACATAGCTGTGGACTAAGGTTTCATCATACTAAAAATATAAGTAAACAGTAAAAAAAAAATACTAGAAAAAAATTGTTTTAGATCGAAAATATATTTAAAAAATGCACACAACAAATTTATAACGCTCTGAAAAATTTGCCTCCGACTGGATATCAAAGTATTTTAAACAATTTTGAAGAAATTGATGTATGAACAAATTTTGGCAGAATTCTATAAATTTAAGAGTTTCAATAGAATTCAAGATTTGAGTTACAAGTGTTTTTAAAATTTAAAAAGTTTTATGGAATTTCACATAATTTTCACAAATTTCATGAAGGTCTTTTAATTCCTCTTGAATTCTTTTTAGTTCTGCTCGAACAGTTTTGGATTCATTTTAAATTCTTTTATTTCCTTGAAATTTTTGTAAATATTTTTGAAATACAGACAATGATTTTAGAAAACTTCTTTTACAGGGAGAATACATTGTGTCCACGCGTGTGAGGTGCGGCCGTTCATTGGAGGGATATCCATTCAACCCTTGTTTGACTGAGGCCCAATACAAAGAGATGGAGGAAAAAGTCTCAAGCACTCTTTCTGGACTCGAAAATGAACTCAAGGGAACCTTCTATCCTCTCACTGGAATGAGCAAAGATGTTCAACAAAAATTGATTGATGATCATTTCCTCTTCAAAGAAGGTGATCGCTTTCTTCAGGCTGCCAACGCTTGCCGCTTCTGGCCTACTGGACGTGGTATTTTCCACAATGATGCCAAAACTTTCCTTGTCTGGTGCAATGAAGAAGATCATCTTCGAATTATCTCCATGCAGATGGGAGGTGATCTGGGCCAGGTATGTAAAATAAAACGCTTAAGTTCTAATATTAATATGTGTTGAGTAAAATGAAAAACTAGAATTTTGAAGCTAGAACTCCTTGAATTCAACACCCTTAAACTTGACTTAGGAGTATCTTCATGCTAACTTCTATTTTTCTAGGTCTACCGTCGTCTGGTAACAGCAGTGAATGATATCGAAAAGCGATTGCCTTTCTCGCACAACGATCGTCTTGGTTTCCTGACGTTCTGCCCGACAAATTTGGGAACAACAGTCCGCGCTTCTGTGCACATCAAAGTGCCGAAGCTCGCTGCCAACAAGGCAAAACTCGAAGAGATTGCTGCCAAGTTCAACCTTCAGGTTCGTGGTACCCGTGGCGAGCACACCGAAGCAGAGGGTGGAATCTACGACATCTCCAACAAGCGACGACTTGGTCTCACTGAATATCAGGCCGTCAAGGAGATGCACGATGGAATTGCCGAGCTCATCAAGATAGAAAAAGAGTTGTAAAATCAGTCCACAGCTCGACATGTGGAGTAACGAACGAAGAGAGTTCATTACTCCACATGCAGGATAATACAATAATTATAATATAAACTTTTTTCGTGAGGTTTGCACAACGTTTATGTTGTAATTATTTTATTATCATATAATTATTTTACTTATTTTTAACGCGTTCCTTTTAATTAACGTTTACCAAAAAGAGAGACGGACAGGTGAATAAACCGCTTGTATTATAAGACGTGCATTGTAACTTCAGTATTTTTGTTTTATTATTTTGTGATTACTATACGTTTTTTTTATTTCTACGTCTCGCCGTCACCCGTCAGTACTGTTTGTCATTGTAATTTTTTTTTTGGGAAAAGCCAATGGTTACGTGGCTACTATTGTAAAAATACTCTGGTATCTACATCAAACTTTTAAAACCAAGTAAGGACATTATGTGATGAGTCTACAATACCGTGACTCTCTAGTCTACAATACCGGCGTGACTCGTCTAGATTAAGACTTTTTACGTATAAAATACCCTTTCTTGGTTTTAGAAGTTTTATATGTAGCAGTGCGCGCTGCAGAAAGCGATACCCACTTAAGGAGCCAGATGTATCAAATACGAATTAGAACACGAATAAAAAGACGTACACCGTAATTGATGTTTTCTTCGCTTCTTTTTGATACCCTCAACAAATTTTAATAAAGAATGGAATAAATTAATGTGGTTAGGAAATTTTAAGAGATTTTAAAAGATTTTTTGAAAATCCCAAGGGATTTCAGGGGTTCTGGTAGAGATCGGGTTAAACAACTTTATTCTTAATATTACAGCTCTTGCTCAAACATATGTATACATGTATATAAAAAAAAAACAGTGAAAGAGGGGTTTCATATTTTTTATGTTTCTGATACGTAAAAAAATTAAAGCTCGTAAGGTAGGAATCGGATTAGTGATATGTGGCCTATCCTATGTGGCCTTAAGCCTTAACGGTATGTGTTACTTACCATATGAGCAAATTTACTAAATTTAGAATATTTAGATATTTTTAGATTACCGAGGTTTTTTTCTACAATTTTTAATTTTATAAAAAAATAATAGTGAACAGCCGCCCGTGTTCACGTTCTTGACCGATGTGCACTATTATTTATTTGAAGAAGTAAACGTTGAATAAAACCTGGGTAATCTAAATTACCATAAGAGCAAATTTAGTTTCTGAAACTTTACCCTCGCAATAATAAATATTTCTCACTAAAACTAGGCCATTTACGCCATTTACCTCCATTTGTATAAAATGGAGGTAGTAAATGGCTTAGTTTTACCAAAAACCAGAGATGGCGAAACTAAATTGGCTCTTATGGTAATGCATCGAAGACTCTTCACTTTACCAGACTGACTTTACAGTTTACACTCGGACTTGTACCGTTTAAAGTGTTCTACTGTACCTACCGAGCCCGTACTTGCATTGCTCTTTGCTTGCATCTTGCATCAATCAAAGACAGGTATCTTTGCCTGTATCAACCTGTATTTGCCATGGTATTTGCTTGCGTCTATTGTCATATTTCACGGTGATTTTTGAAATACAGTATGTGGAAAACCATGAACTTGCTAGATATATTATATAAATATTTAAAATAATGATCTAATTGATATTTTATTTCTTAAAACAGAATTATTTATTAATAAAAATTTAAATTGTATTTTTAGCATGTCAAAAATTTCCGCGAAATATGACCAATAAGGTGAATGATGCGACGCATGCGCAGAATTAATGTGCGATACTATTGGAGGATTGGAGAGATTAACTTCAATCACTTCAATTAACATCAACTCGTGGCCGTCAGTATATTCTCGAAATTTCGCTTCTTCAGAAAAATACTGAATTCTTCTTTGACAAAAGCCAGAACAAGTAATTTAAATTCCCTTTACTTATTTAGAAGCTTTTGTTCTAAAGGTTTTCAAAAAACCTTTATATTATTATCATTATTTATTTCTGAAATCCTAGAAAAGCTGGTTACAAAATTTTGAGGTTAACTTCGTATAATATATGTAATTACAAGAAAGGTAGGTATCTTTTTATGAAATTTAATTTTCTTAGCTAAGAACTGATTTTATCTATTGAAATTTGTAAGATCATAAGTATTTATCATGTCCAAATTTTTTTTTTGTAATTTAAAGATTTTAACATTGTTTCGCGGGCTCTAGAAAAATCGAAATAGGCCGCCATCTTTGTTATATCGATTTGCGTTTGTTTGCAGCTCACTTCAGGGTTTGATCGCGTTTCTCCCCTTTTGTATCCGTTTGTTCCTGGCTACAAGTTGTGCAGCAGTCCTTCGCCCTCCCCGTTGATCGGTGTTCATTTTCTGGTGTCAAATTCATTATTAAGTGCGTCTGATTTAGTGGAAAAACAGGAGCCACTTTTCGGTGAGTTAAAAATCATATTATCCAATTCTCGATGACGACAGGCGAAGTGAGAAGTCGATATTCGTGCGCTGTTCGGTTTCCTAGTTTCCTGAAAATGCATCACAAGGGTTTTCGAGAGGTTTCGTTTTTATGTGCAGTGAAAAAGACAAAGCGTCCTGTCCACTTTTCGAATCTTTCATTGCCTTTTCTTCAAAAATTGCTTGTGTTTTGATCATTTCTAATTCCTGTCTTAGAAAAGATGATACGTCACTTTTCGTTGATAAAAGTCGTATTACTCGCATTATGCTCCAATATTAATGTCTTTTAGATTACAATTTCAATTTTTACATGATCATTTTTAACACATGCTTGTTTTTACTATCTTGGGTGGATGTTAATGCGATTTTGGTTTTAGGAAATCAGTGGGCTTGAATTCTGTTGCTGCAAGTTGTTTTTAAAGAGTGCTCTAAATTTTTTAAGTAATTTAATTTTGAGAAATGGCTTTTAAACTTAGATTTTTTTTATTGGCTTGTGGGGAAATTTTATTTTTAATTTTGGAGGGTTTCTTTTGATGTAAAGACAGCTGTTGGACAAACACAAATAAAAATTGTAGGTAAATTTGATAAACGCGAGTTCACGCAGCTGAGCAAATAAAACGAATTAATCTCTGTTTGGTAAGTCGGAAAATTTAGGAAAAAGTTTGAAAATTTCAAAAAGGGCTCAAATTTTTGTTTCAGATCAATAACAGGTCGTGTATTGTAAAAAATACATTGAAAATTACGTTATATTGCACCAAATGATTTACTGTAATAATTAAGTAAATTTTTATGATTTATGAAATTGTTTATACAAAATTTTGAAGGTATATAAATATATTGTAATATATAATAGTATATTAATAAGTAATATATAATATTACTTATTAAACTTGTTTTCAATACAATGTACTTTTCATCATTTTTTCAGTAATTAATATACTTAAATTCTAAGAAATGAGAGGGAAAAGAACAATAAATTTAATATTTCAAAAATTTTCACAGACGCAGTGAAAGAAATTATTAGATAAGATTTTAACACAATATAAAAAATCTCGAGGTTGATAGCATTAACTGTAAATGGCTTTTAACGACGTTTATCTCGGATGAATTTCGCATCACAATAGTGAATCATTCATGACGATCGATTCTGATACTTTTACTCATCCACGTTTTACCAGAAGGTTTATGTCCAAACAGACGATTAATAGCAGATTATAAATCATTCCCGGTCACAATTACGTTTCCTCGGGAACTGAACTATTTCATTTCAGTTGGAAACAAAATAAAAAGTAACTTGATTTTTTTTTAAATTGGAGCAGTTTCTTTTAATTGAATGCGATACTTTGAAATTATTGCCATTTATTGATTAATGGAGTGCCCTCGTTTTTATAATTGAAGACTCATTGGTTACAAAGTCTGGAAAGAATTGTTTGAATCTTTTGGTATCAGCTGCACTGCATGGTTCAACTAAAACAGTGTCAATCAAGTGAAAGTTTGCTGCACCAGTGAGAAGCGAATGGCAATATATTATACCAGAATTAATACATATTTAGTGTTTTCTAAAAGAATATTATTTAATTCGAAAGAGTCAATCTTATAAACTATCCTGCCATTTTTTTATTAGAAAATAGTGAAGGAAAATGGAATACTGCAAATATTTAAATAAATTATAGATATGAGCCTTTCACTCTATGAGCTTCTTAAGAGATTTCATGTTTAGAAAAGTTTCATAATTTAATTCACGAGAAATATTTTTTTATCTTTTTGAAAACTGATAAATTTGAATGTTTCCAATTTGAAGCAATCAAAATTGGTATGTGTAGATTTGATAAATTAAAATTTAGAAAGGAAGCTTTCCTAATTTAATTCTCATAAAATAATGATGAATCACCGAATGAACTCATGGTTCAGTTCATGGGAGCTTTACTTGACAAAAACCGAGAGGAATTTTCTACAGGATTCGCAACGATCGCAAATTGTAACCACTTTGTGCTTGAGTGTCCTTGAACTGATCAGATGGTCATTTAGTAGGGTTCTATTCTTCAGTCTCTTTTTTCACGCTGTCGATTTTGCACTGCATGCGTTCTACTATAAATAGTTGTTTGATCTCGAGCCACACTCGGTTCATTCCGAATAGAAAAAGAAAATAGAACTAAAAACATAAAATAAAATAAAACTATCCCGGGATACTATAACTTGAACTTTTCTCAAGGTCGACTCTAAAAAAAGACTATTTGTCACCTGATAAGATTATATTCACACACTTTAATCGGTTAGTCAAAACCCCATTAATTTCATAATTAATCAGATCGTCGCTTTCAGTGGAAATGTTAAATTGGCGTAATACATTTTTAATTGAGTTGTCAATTCACTCAAAAGATAGTATAGTCTTTCTTCTTCCATGCTTGCAATTTTATAGTTAAATCAAACTTTTTAAACTTTTTTTTTTTCTTTACAAAACTCATGATTTAAGGTCATGTGTTACCAAATCTCATTCATGCTTTGCCTATTTTAGCAAAACGAAACTGTTTTTCATTATACAAACTAAAAGGAATCAATAACCTCCCGTTTTAATGTTCTCTAACTTTCCCAAAGTTTCAGTGCAAAAATATATGGTAACACATACCCTTAAATTATTTTAAATAGAATAGGAGTTATTAAATCAATATGAAGGCTGATAGATTTTAGTTCTTATAGAATCCAATTTAAAAATCAATTGTGAAATAATGGGTGCACTTCATTTTGATTTGAATCTCGTTTGTTCGAAGGAGTCTCAATTGAATCAATTGTCTGAACTTGGGGGTGATGCTTTTCCACTCTCGGTCAATTTTTCATCGTCTAGTTTAATTTATTTTATTATTTATTTATCAGTTATTTAGAATTCGAAAATTAGATATTCTAAATCAATTCCAATTGGCAAATTACAAAATTCGGAGTTTTATGATTAATTATTTTTAAGAAAGGAGAAGTTGATTGCTGATTAGATCTCTTGAAAGATACTCGTAATTGAGACTTCAGGCATTGCATTGTCTAATTAAAAGATCACCGTAAAAATAGTCGCTCGAAAGTTGTCGCTCGTGGTTCAAAGAACGTTAACGTGGAAAATGAAGGCATTATTGAATGTGAGAAATCTTTTATGAATGTTCATTTACACATCCTAAATTACTCTGCTATTTCATTGAATGCAAAATATTTTTCTTTCACTTTTCATAATCAGAGAATAGAATTAATTTCTCCTTTCCACTTTCAAGGAGAAAATGTAGTAATAAAGGTAAAGGAAAATAAATTAGAAAAATACTATCGTTGTTAGCGATGTTTTAATTTGTAACATTTTCTTGATTGATTAAAGGCGTTTTTAATTTATATTAGTGAACTTTGTAGTGTTAACTTGAAATCTTTTGATGATCTTAACAATTCTTATCGTTTATCTTAGTGACTTGATATGAAAAGATATCAGCACTGTTGCTACCTCGAAAATTTGTTATTCATAACGTACTTTGAATATTTCTACCAATTTAATACGAGAGGGATTTCCATTTTATTTAAAATTCTATCGAAAATGAAAATATCAAATTTTGAGTTTATAAAAGTTGGACTCATCACCCTTAAAGTAAATCGATTTTTGAATTTTTAAATTTTTAGATAGCTTCATTAAATTAAGGACTTATTAATTTCTAACAGAAATTTTTACAGATAGGAATTTCTCTGAGTTTCTCCTTTTCGAGATTTGAACTCTCTGCTTTCACATTTTCCAGGCTTAAGTGTCTGTTTTAGTAATCTACTTTAATGTGCATTTACATTTTTTACGACTCAATTTATTACACATTCTTATTTCGAAGGGCCTTTAACCCTGAGCTGCTGATGAAATTAATTTATTGCCCTCTCTTTCTTTTTTTTTTTGCCTCTTGTGAGTCAACACTTCTTGTCCAGAGTAGATCTCATAATCTGGAATGATTTGTTTATATTGAAATTTTTGCGTTTTTTTTTCTCTTTTTTTTGCATAACGAAAATCACTGTTTGTATGTGCTTAAAACAGTTGTGTAATATCCCACGCACTCATCTCCAGATCTGCAGACTTTTTAGTCACAAGAGAGTGCGACTGCTTAAAAATAGTTCTTGGTGTTGAACTTTTTTGCTTATCTTGATTTGTATAAGAATGTCGTCGCACTCTTTTCGCATAACTATTAATCGGGATTCTTGTTCTATTTTACGACACTCATTACAATGCGAATTCTGTTATGCATAAATGAGAATTAATTATTGTAAAGCCGAATGTCAATGGCCTGTAGTCTATTTAAAAAAAAAATTAAGAGATGGGTTCAAAGAGTCTATTTAAATAAAAAATTTTTGAATTCGATTGCTTCAAAATTTGGCTGTTTTCAAATCTTATTCTTATTATAGGCTTCCAATATGAATTAGTTAAAAGTTGAATCATCTAAGTTTTTAAAGTTTAAATCTGATTTGAATTCTAAAACTTAACGCCCCCATGATAAGTTTATTAATTTAAATCTGCAATTTAATCTTTAGTGGATCCGTTTGGACACGTCAAATTTGGACCAATAAGAATTCGAAAACTTTTAGTTTGGGTAAATTAAAATTTGTATCACTTTATTATACATTTTTTTGGACAAATGACTTTCAGATTGGGTTAAATTTGGAATTTAAACAATTTAAAGCATAGTTTAAAGTTTTAAAGAGTAGTTTTAATGCAGGTGATTTCAATATCAATATGTTCAACATTTTCATTTTTTTTTTTTTGGTGACAAAAAAAAATACAATAATGTTCAATAACTTGTTCTCCTAGTTTGTGCAGTGATGATGTCGCTTTCTTGTTTTGGAAAGCGGAATAGGTGCGAACTCCTCACGTACTCACCTGCTTTTTCCATAACGAGCAAGCCTATTGGGCGGAAGCTTTCAAATTGACCGAAGGCCGACCTCGACGCGATCTTCGATCGTCGGAATCGATAGATCCTTTCTGGTTAGTTGTATCGCGAATCTACTCGGGTACTCGAGGATTCGGAGAACTCACACCATGTCTCGATAAAAGTCTGGCAAAAATTGCCAAGAATTATTATTGTTTTTATTATTATTATTATTAATATTTTCAAATGGCCAAGACTTTGACGTTCAAGATTTAATAGCTTAAGTTAAATTCGAGAAACCAGATTGTATTTTTCAATAGTGAAGTGTTAGTTGGTGTACCATTTTTTAATTTGGGTGATTTGTGTTGTAACATTGTCTGGTTTTCTATAGTGAACTTATCAAGTGTTCTATTTAGTGTAAAAACACCTGTTCGCGTATTTATTGTTGGGTAAAAGATTGAAGATTGGGTGAGTTGAAGCGGAACTACTTGTGCAAACTCGTTTAGAAATAAAAGTTTAAAGACATGTGGTAATAATTACCATAAGAGTAAATTTAGTTTCGCCAACTTTACCATCGTTGTATTAAATATTTTTCGCTAAAACTAAATGGTTTTTATAGTAAAATAGCACGTAATTAGGTAAAGTAAACAATGCTCTTCTTTAAAATGATGCTTACAACATAAGAGCCTATATTTAATGAAAACAAGTGTCATTCACTTTAAGATTGTCTACTTGGTTGCCAAAATCAGAGATTCACCTTATTTTTAGTTAGCTAGAAACTAAATAATTTTCAAGGACTTATTTTTACACCAAGTGATCTCATTAATTAAAATGTTAATGATTTCTTTAATCGATTCAAATTTGTAACATAAATTTAAACTTGGACACTTTCAAATTCTAAATTGCAATGTCAGAAAAATTAAAACTTAAAAAATTCAAACTTCTAGGATTTTATTTATTGCAAATAACTTTCATTATTCATTTGCACAAAATAACATTTATTCGAGATAAATTAATTTTTATTCATACTCAAACAGTTAACTGATAAATCTGACAAATCAATTTATTTATCTGCTATAAAAATTTATTAGCAACAAATACATTTTTATTTCTTTCAGATAAATTTTAAATCCCTGCAAGTAATAAATTCTTCATGAAAATAAACTTCCATTTTTTTCTTCAGAAAGTTATAATGCCAGGGCCGAATGTATTTCTCTATATGTAGTTAATAAATAAGTCGAAAATAAAACTATTTTATTTAAACAAATAGCTTGAAAACAGTTTAAATTCACTTGTAATCTCAAGTCTGTGGATGAATGACTCTTGAAGTTTATAAAAATGATTCGGTCCTTGGCATACGTGTTGCGGAAGTGGTCCTGAGAAGGACGTGTTTGAATATACAGTATACACGTTCGCGGATTCTACATATTAGAATGAGAATGCATAATAATGATCTGTGATTCGACTTGGTGTGAGTTTCGTGAATCACTCGAAGACCGAAAGATTCAAGAATTTCGAATTAGTGGTCCAACAAATGTTTTGGTACAAAAACGACCACACCAAGCATGTCGCCTTTGATTAAGTAATCGAGATCTAACGGATCCAGAGACTTACAATCAGTCGCGCAAGAATGCCCGTTTTGCTTCATTTCGTTTTATTTTATTTTATTGACATTTTATCGAGATTCGTGCAAACTGCTCAACGTGAAATCCTTTGGTATCCAAATATGTAAACCTGACGTCACGCACTGACTCTTGTTGAGGACGCCCACCTTGTCTCTGTCTGTCTTGCTTACCTTTCTGTCTTTCAGACTGTCTTGAAGTTCCCATCGAGCATTTTTTTTGCTTATTATCCGTAATACCATCTTTCCGCATCGATGAAAGCGAAATCGAGACTAATAGTTTTCAATCATCTACCACAAAAGTAGTTGGTAATGGTTGAATTTCCTTATAGTGATCTCTGAGCAGTATTCTCTGGTCTGATTAGTTAATACAGAACTGTAAAAATGCTCAGTGACACTATTTCACTCTGTTTTGAGATTCGAAAAGCAATAACTCTTCTGTATATTCTGGAAGATTACAGCATCCGGTGAGCCAAAAATACAGCCTGTAAATATTTATGAAATATTTATTTGTGCTGGTTGGTATGATTTATGGTGATTGTTTCGTATTTTGTTTCTCTGGGTTCAGAGAAAAAAGGATCGAGGATGCAGAAGGTATTAAAGAGATTGTTATCGATTTCTAAAGAGATGTTTTTTGTTGATTTATGCCACTGGCATATGTTAATTTGAGAGATTTTAATCGTGGGAAATGTTGAATTGTAGAATTAAAATGGTTTATTAATTTAACGTAAATCAAAACTTTGATTCTGATCCTTGTGGATACTTCCAATTCAGATTAATTCAGCTTTAGATACTGCAAAGAAATTGTCTTCGATTGACAAAAAAATGCCATAAGAAAACCATTTTCTTTATGCATTAAGAAAGACATTGACTTTCGAGAGCCTCTTTGCAAAAAAAAAGGTCAGGGTCATCATTCTGAAAATACTGACTTCCTTAAAAGTATTATGAGTCGCGATATGAAATGTGCTAGTTCGATTTGTCATCTAGGTCAAGGTTGTGCAAAACTGAGGCCGCACCTCCTAAGATTGTGAATTTTTATCATTGTTGTGGCGAGATAAAATAGTTTTTTCGTTTGAATCCAGTTCTGATATCAATGAAATTCAAGATTGGTGAGGAGAGAAGAAATGTTGTCTTATATGGTGACAGGGATACGTAAAGGGTATCGAGAAGCTGAGTTTGCATCCCTGATCTAGGTGACCCATCGCCTCCAGGTGAAAATGACCGGCTCAGACTTGAGGTTCTTGGCAAGAGATAATAGGTCAATTGCTGCTTTCATTCGAGAAGTTAAATCCAAGGGATAAAACGAGAGCAAAGCTCCAAAATAATATTTTACAATATCAGATGCGCCTTAATTCAGATATACTTCAGCATTTAGAAAATATATAAAATTGCAAAATTAAACATCTTTGAGTATAGAAAATATATTAAGGAATACACTTAAACCGTAAGATTCGAATAATCTTGAGTTTAATGTTGTGGTAGTCTTGACTCTTGAAAAGGAGACTGTTATTCAATAATAATTCAAGGCATTCACAGAGCGAATTGCAGAATTTAGTATTCGATAAATAATGCATTATAAGCAGATATCCTATACATATATTGACAACAGTCAATGCTATTGATCTCGCAATAAACAGAGTTTTGCATTTATATTACGACAAACTGTCAGCATGCATGTGACGCGAAAATAGTGATCGATAAGATTCAGTTTTTCTTCCGATTTATCATCAACAAACAATGTTCCATTGAATAACAATTCATTTTAAAACAAACAAATATTTTATGAAAAAAAAAATGATTAAATAAGTAACTTCTTTAAGAACTTGTAAAACATACTTTATTATATTCACGTATGACTCAACATAATACATATAATATTATTCTGTGATATAAAGTATCTATAAACTATAAAACTTGTAATTTGTAATCCGGATTAAGATCCGCATTTCATTTTGAAACCATGAATGATGTCAGATTTAAGTTTGGTCTTGAAATTTTTACAAAGAAACGAAGTTCAGACCAAGCCGTCGAACCGGTTTCAACTAACAGTTCTCCGTTAATCTGAAAAGTGACCTTTAATTGAAAATAAAATGGCTATATACAGAAAAAGACAATTAGGAAACTTTTTCTGAATTCTCTACCCTTTAGCGTATTTCAACTCGCAAAGCAAGATTATACGAATCTATTTTACTTCGCTTTGACAAGAGACCATTAAATATGAAAATATCTTTCTTTATTATAACAAGCAACAATGAAAGCTTTATGTATCTTGCATCATACGATTCCAATTTCATTTGAGTTTATGAAAAGCGATGAGGAAAAAAGTATTGTTGTAACGAGTATAGAACATTGAAATCCACTCGGGTCCCATGGTTGGAAACTCGCCCACGACAACCCACGTCATCGTGATATGGTAGGCCAAATTAAATCCAAATCCAAAACTGAGATGACTCAGAGTAATAGCGAGACGAGACTTACCTTTTGGCTTTGGCCTTCTTAATTTCAGCTTCAGACTTTAGAATTAGAATTACGGAATAGATAGAATAGACCACGTCAACGTAACGAGCACATGGCTCCCAACTTCCATTATTCTTTCTTCATTCAATAATTTCTACGGCCTTGACGTGCGCTTCTGCACTTATAGTCAGGTGTCCCTCTTTTATTAATGGTCTTACATCACAGTGACAATTTTTCTTATGTGGAAAAAGAGGGTTATTAATTATTTATCAATAGAATGGGTGGATTATCAATAGAGAGAATTGAATTATTTCATTTCTCAATGAATTGTGGACATAGTGTTTGATGAAGGATTTGATTAATCATTCTGCATTTGAACACTTGCAAAATTTCAATGTATACAGATAAAATTATCCGTAGTTTGAATCAAATCTTCAACTTTTCATTGAACACGCGACACTGAGGACAATCTATGTAAATCCTATCCCGCGTATTTTTAACAGACCTACGGTCAACGAAAACAGGTTGCATAAGTATTAAAACTGTCATTTGAAACCTAGCTCTTTAAACTTATAAGCATCTTAATACACTTTAACTAAGTAATCTTTCAGTTCTGCATGCTATGGAGAAAAATGGATATTCAAACTTAATATCTAGATAGTCAAAAAATTGAATTACAAATATATATTCATCCTAAATATGTATCTAGATATTTATCTTAAATATATACGTATTCAGTCTGATTATCTCGTTATACAAACTTAGTACATATCTAGATATTTAGGTTGAATATCTTAGATAGTTGGTCACCTATTTAGTATCTAAGATATTTTTTTATGTCCTCAGTGGTTTTTCTACTGTTATTTCTACTCTGAATTTGCATTGCTTATTATTGTCCATTCAGAGCTTACGTAGCTTTTGCGAAAGGATTTATCGTTTTCTAGAAACGATTTAAGCTTCATTTCATTGTATCGAAAGAGTAACGAACTCTTTAGTGGTAGAAATGTGCACTCGTGGTTTATGTGCAGCATGGGAACTCAAGCGGTGTGTAGTAACGGTATAAACAACGTGCAAGACGGATCTACACGAGATCTGAGCTATTGTGCCACTGGATCAGCTGGTTTAATGCGACACTCGATAATTGGCTGGCAGGTCACGTGCTTAGAAAAATTCAAACTCTAAATTCCTTTCCAAAAAATGTACACGAAAATTCATTAGAAGGAAGGACTCCAATTAATTTTCTATGGCACTCTGTCTTTAAGGGCTTGTATTACTTTACCATAAAAGCAATTTAACTTCGCCAACTTTACGTTTGCAATAATAAATATCTTTTGATAAAACTCACAGGTAAATGACCTTATTTTAGTGAAAAATATTTATTACTATCATTAGCAAGTAACACATGCTCTTAATCCTTAATTATTCTGCTCTCCTAATGAAGAAAGCTAATTACATTTTGAAAACTGTAATCATTTAGAAAGCAGCTTTCAGTTCATCAGAATCTAAAATTCTGAGAAATCTTACAAATTGTTTCAAATTTTGAAACGTGCATTTTATTAATACCAAAACAATACCTCTAATTGTAAATAGTTCTCTGACAAATACTTCCGAATTAGGCTCGCTTACTCATCGAGGAATTCATAGTTGCGTAAATAAAAAGATGAATAAAGGGGTCAAAGAGGAAAATATTGAAACTAGCCAGAAAATTTAGTCAGCAATGCATCATTCTACAAATATGAAGCGGTGCTGCAGTGTAGGGTGTCCCTCATATGACTAAAAAATGGTCTAAAGAGGTTTGAATCCTAAAGTACAAACAAATGTTTTTGTTCTTCCACCCCCCAGATAGTTTTACTCCCACTGTGGACCAGTGAAAAATTTTCATCTTCACGATCCTTCTCCCTCCGTGAGTTGTAAAAGCGGGTGGCAAGTATTAGTTGCTCAGAGAGTGGAGGATAACGAAGTGACCTCCACCTCCGCGTTTTCATCTATTTTGGATACCACGAGTGTCTAACTTTAGAATTTTCGTTGGCCCAGTCTTTGACTCGAAGCTAAAGTTTTCCAAAGACTCGAAGTCCGCGCGCACTACTCATGACGTCAACACAGGAAGCATTTCTTCTCCAAATGTTGCATTTCTGAATTCCGCGATTGTCGTGGAAATTCCACGAGTATCGTTATTGAAAAAAAAAATGAGAAAAGGCACGGTTTTGTTGTGACATGGGGGAATGAAGTTGCGATCATTATGTTAAAAGTTAGGGAAAAAGTTAGCGTGAGTGAGGTGAGGATTTCCAATTTTTGGATTTTGGATAGACTCCAGAGCTATTTCCTTGGAAGCGAGAAGTTCTCCATTTTTGTAAGTTGTTCCGAAAAAGT
>JAUEJJ010000013.1:679544-691090 GCA_032164275.1 Synergus coniferae | reverse complement strand
ATTTTTTAAAATTATCTTCAAGCGTTCCTTAATTAATTTTTCAAGTTCTTTTAAAATATTAACATTTATTTCTATTTTTGATGTCCTGAGTTCTTCACAAAATCTTCCATTGCGTACTTATTTCCTTTAACTTTAAACAACAATTCTTCCTCACTTTCCACGAAATTCGTGACGAAAATGCACAATCGCGGAAGGAACTCGGTAGAATTATTGCAACCGAAAAATATAATACGATATTATAACATTCCTTCGTCACTGATTCGGGACAAGAAACTAAATAACTGGTGTTTATAAGAATTGAAGTTTCGTCACTTATGCGTGAAATCGTGCGTTTTTTGTAACAGTGGTGAAGTAGAAAAGAATCATACCATTTGGCGTTACAAACAAAAAAATTAATTCCAGGTATAATCGATAAGCTTTTTTTTTTTTTTGTAAAATAATATTGTTTTTTAAAGTGTAGATTCATTTGCATTGAAAATAATTCTGTATGAATGATAATTCTAATGTCTATTGTTATATTTAATTGGAATAATATTTCTAGATAAAATAAAATTGGGAAAAAATATTTCGTTCATTTGAATGTTCAACACTTCTGGTACGTTCTTATTGAGTGTAAATGAGCAAATTGTCAGTTTTCTTCCAACAGAAAATTAACTTAAACCGCGATGAATAATTAAGTGTCTTTATGCTTTATACTAGCTTGCAGAATCTAAACACGTGTTTGACTCTCATAATTTTTATTTCTTATGTTCTAAGGCCAGGAGCTTCTACAAATATCGTTTAGATTTCATGAATTTTCATTTTGGTTTTCATCATTCTGTTGTTTTTATTCCAATTGAAAAATTATTTGCACAATTCTAGATTTTGAAAGCATTGAAATTGTTTTATCGTTCAGTTTTATTTTTATCCTGAAACTTTTGAAGGTTGGATCTTTTCTTTAATAATTTTTAAATTTAAAATAAACTATTACGTTTTTAGAAGTGAGTCTACCGAGAATTTATTTTTAAACTGAAAAATGATTTTCATTTAGTTACACAAATATTATTTCTTGAAAGTTTTCAAAGTATTACGTTTTTTTAATTGGAAAAGGTGAAAATTTGTCCGTTATATTGTTAATTTATCTTTGAAAACTGATTAGATATGCAAATTTTCTGAGTTTTTATTTTGTTTTTTTTTTCTTTGAATTAATTTTGCATGTAATTTATTATTATTTGCTTATCGCATAAATGACCTTCATATCCATTGTCAACATACTTCAAAAGAATGGAAAAGTTTCTTTTGCCGGAAATGACGGTGGCAACGGTACTATTTTGTCGCATAGCAAACCACGATTCCTCTAATCGATAGCGGACAACCTCTTTCAATTGTATTGTCGTTTGACCCTTTTGCAAAATCGATTAAATCTATTTAAATTTTTCAACCCATTCAACATTTTTTTTTACTATTCAAAGGTGCTTTGCTTGAAATTCTTCATATTTGAAAGCTTTTCTCGTAATTTTATAAATATAAAATATAAATATTAAATGAAGATTAAAGAAAGTATTTACAATTATAGGTATTTTATGCTGAATTAAACTCTTTCTAAATAAACAATCAGACTCTAAGAATCAGATAAGAAATAAGTCTATGTAATTTTGATTTTGGTTTATAAGTTCAATAATTTGCACTTATTTGCAGTTATTAGAAAAGTGGAATTAAATTACGTTGGGTGGCTCTTATCAGTATTATTACACTGCAACTTATTTGCTCATGTCCGTTATTAATACAGTATTATTACGTCGTTAAATGCACCATTCGAACTTACATGACCTCGACTCTTAGCATATAATTCAGTGTGCTTGCAGGACGCTCGTGCTTATTACGCTACTAATTACGATAATGAAAAAATAAAAGTATGTACTCGGTGCAATCCCAGAGGATATTGGCATTCGCTTGGTGCATGGAACGATTAATTTTTACTTCAGTTTGTCGAGACGTTCAACAGACAAGGAGTTTGTTGTTGTTGAGGGCCATTCTCGAACTCTCGATGAAATTTATCGTATTGCAAAATTCCGTACACATCGTCACTCACGATCCCAATTATAAAACACTTTCCTGAATAAAATTATCAATAAACTTTTGAAGTCCACTTCAAAGAGCATTCAAATCCCATTATTAAAGGGAATCATTCTTTCCAGTTTATATTGTCAGGCCTACCTTTCAAATTCTGATTCAACTTATTTTTTATTTTTAAAATATATTTTAGAATATGGTTTAGAATATATTTTAATACGATTGAAAATGCAACTTATAAATGACTGAAAAGTTCTGATCGTTCAAATGAACGAATTTTTGTATTTATTGTATTTCAAACAAAAAGTAGTTTTAAAATATTGATTCATTTGGTTTGAAAATAATTCTGTGTAAAAGAAACTTGTAATGTTTGTTATTATTTTTAGTTGGAACAATATTTTTGGATAAAATAGAATTGGGAAAAAATATTTCGTTCATTTGAAAGTTCTAAACTTCTGGTACAGACTTATAAAAAATATTTTTAGACTTTTAAAGGATTTGGTGTAGTGGCTGTTAATTGAATTAAAAGCTTAGTTTAAAGAATGGATTTGAGAGTCTTAGATTTAACAAAGTGTCTCTGAATCATTGTTTAAGGAGCATTTTCAATCGATCGTTTTTCGCATATACCGGATCGTTGCCAATTGGCCACGAATGGAACGGTGTCGACTAATAGCGATAAATAAACGTTACGTTGCATTGTTCCGACAGGTGGTTGCCTAAGCTGACACTCGATTCAGAAGACAGAGACAATGGTTGACTACTACAAAATCCTCGAAGTCTCTCGGACCTCCACCAGCGGAGACATAAAGAAAGCGTAAGTACATCATTTGCAATCACTATCGTCCAATCGATGAACGCGAAAAGATATATGACTTACACCAATTGAATTCTTAATACAAAAATACTTTATCCATTCGATGCCATTCGTGGAATCCTGACTATTCTCCCTGACTGCATTCTTAAAAGTATTATCATCCATCAGAATAACATGAGAATCAACCCAGAAAAATATTTCAAATTTTTGTTACTTACTGACAATTACAAATATTATAATTTATCAAGTCTGAGGGCAACAGAATTTTTTTTAAACTTGTATAAAAAAAGTAAACTAAACAAAAAGTGTCAATTAGAACTTCATTCAGTTTTTAGACATTGACAATTTTTATTTAAAAATACATATTTTTCAATGTTCTTTGTTTTGCTAATTCATTCATTCTTTATACTACTCGTGTGTCCAAAAGTAGAACGTTCATTCTTGACACCACCTGGTCCGAAAATATATATCTTAAAAATATAAGTTTTCACGTTATCCGAAATAAGTCCACGATTCTTAAACCGGGTAAATAAACTCATTGCTTTTTATTTTGTCTTCAACTCTGAGTTCTTAGAGAATTTCTACAAAATTTGAGAACTAATTTTTAAAGCTAGGGAAATATTTTATTTTGCATTCAACTTTGAGTTCTTAGAGAATTTATACAAAATTTGAATACTAATTTTTAAAGCAAGGGAAGGAAAAGCTTAGGAAATCTTGAATCTGATATTTTGTAAAACATGTGTTATTAGAATTCCTTTTTCCTATTTAAAATTAGAATTTTTAAACTTGTATTTGACTGTAATTTTTCACGCAAAGGCTTACAAGTGAGCTCTTCTATTTATGATGTTTAAATGAAACTCTCATCCAATCAATCGGCGAAAACGGTTGTAACAGATTCTGCCTCTCATTCGTCTCTCAAAGATTGATAGAGTTCTGAAAGCAGATCGTGATTAATGGATCTTGCGAACTTTTATCGACGATTGAAGATTCTCTTGCCTTGCTAATATCTCAATAGTCTCATAAAATCATCAGATACTTCGTTCAAGAATTTTTCCTCTGTCTTTATTCTAAAATGATTGCATTAAAGAAAAAAAATAAATCAAAAAGGCCATTGTCAAAGTAAAAAATGCCTATTTTAAATAAAAATGAGTATCATAAATTTTGCTAGTCGTAAAAAACGAAAAATGATCACTAAAGATAAATTTTTAGTATTTCCTACTTCTCTACTTGATTCTTTTTCACTGAATGCTATTAAAATCTTGCGCAATTCAAGCGTTTATTACTCAGGATGAGACAGGTTTGGTTCAGTGAACTCCTAAATTTTCGTCTCTTTTTTTAACTAAGATGCATGTGCTCGAGTTTGAAATAGAAAAATTATCAGGCCTTTGATTACACTCAACCCGCTCTCTCTTTTTTCCTTTTCATTTTTCCCCCCTTTGCTTTCTCGTTGTTGCATTAGTGGTACATCCGAGGTGCATTCGAGGTTATCCTCCGAGGTCTGTGACCCGTTTCACGGTCGTGGCACCGGACAGCCACTGACAGAGAGAAGCCTCCTACCAAAATAAACGTTGTCATAACTGGTAACGCACTTTCTGAACAATTTTCAGAATTATTCCCCGAATAAGGGACAAAGAAATTAGTCTGCAATCCAATTTAAAATTCAAGAGTTGAATCTTTTGTCTTGATAATCCTTTCCAATTTTGCTTTTCCTCTTCATTGAAATTAACAAATTGTTTTCTCTTTACAGCTACAGAAAATTAGCCCTCAAATGGCATCCCGACAAAAATCCAGATAATCTAGAAGAATCGAACAAAAAGTTCAAGGAGATCTCAGAAGCCTATGAAGTTCTAATCGATGGTAAGGACTCGAGATTGTATTGTAGTTAAGAAATTCGAAAGCAGTTTTTACCCATTTTGATATACTAGCCAGAGCTTTGCATAAGCTTTTTCAAGGCCCTTGCAGTTCCTTCCTTGTAAAAAAACAATCAGTTCTTTAAGATCTATGGAATTTAGAAGTTGTATAGAGTAAAAACAAGCTGAAAACAACTCTAGAAATAGTCAGAAATGTAGAATTAGATTGCTTGATAAGTAGATGTAGATATTTTTTGTTTGGTTCGTAGATCTCTTAATAATAATAGATCGCTTCATTAAATTTTGTTTTGATAGTTTTAATTTAATTAAGGGCATGCGATAATTATCATCAGAGCAAATTTCATTTTGCCAATTTTACTTTCGCAATAAAAAATATTTTTTATTAAAACTAGGCCATTTACCTCCGTTTCGTAGAGACAGAGGTAAATGGTCTGGTTTTAGGGAAAAATATTTATTATTGGGTACGTAAAGTTGGCGAAACTAAATTGTTCTTGTGACGAAGTATCACATACCCTTAAAGCTTCAATAGGGTTAAACGTGATTGGAATTTATTTACATTGAAATAAAATAGCTTCGAACTCGCACAATGTGCACGCGTTTTGGCAATCGTTCTCCTACGATTTATTTCTTTGCAGCCTATAAATAAATCTATAACTATAAAGCAATATTCTATACCTATAATATTTATAAAACAATATTCTCTACCTATTTATAATTATCGATAAAAATATTACTTAAAATCTTTTAGTAGACTATACAAAATAATTTCATTTGTCTGAAAAATATTTAGTTCAAAAATTAAATTCCTTTGTTTCATTCCGTTATGATCGTATCAGTTTTAATTACTTTAGAGAAATGGGATTGTTTTCGTGGAAGTGAAGCGTGTTTCAAGACATTTCGAACATATCAGACAAAGTTTTAATATCATTAAATTTTCCGGGCGTCGATAAAGACATTGTAAAGTTGATGGACGTACAACCCTGAACAAGGACATGCGCCCATGCAAACAAAAATATCGATTGCGACCCTCTTTTAACCAGAAAACTCATTCAAAATTTAGCTTTAAAGTCTTCAATTTAAACTTTTTTTGTACTAATTTTCAGGTACTTCTTCCAAAAGTTGTTTATTGAATTTTTCCACAATCATGCACTTAATTCATTTGTTAGTTTCTTTGACCATTAAAATCAATTATTTATCATTTTTTGTGAATAATTGAAAAGAAGTTTTGATTAAGCAAAGTTAAAATGATGTGAAATCAAAATCAAAATTTTAAATCGTACTGCAAGGATCCCATGAATCAATCGAAAAATATCTGTTTGTTCCCGGATTGGCATGATGTATCGGTATCCAGATGCCAAAAGGAAACTCTACGACCAACGATTGTATCAGAAGGCGTCCTCAAAACCAGGCCGTGGATTCACCTATAGGAGTTTCTTTGATTCTCCCTTCCAGCGATATTTCGGTACACCCTCATAAAAGAACTTTAAGAGTGTCACGGGTGCTCACGACATTTAAAAAGAATGCGAAAAGGCAAAAAATTGGTCGACTCTTCGCGTTCTCGCATTTTTCCATCGACCCAATTACCTCAAAAGTATTGATTAAAGAAATCCCCCTTCCTTTGCACTTTTCTGTTCCTTCTGTTTTATACCTTTTAAAATTAATTTTAGAAAGTCTTTTTGTTTAAGTTAATTCCTTTTTAAGATTCAAATATTGACTAAGTGGAACTTTCCTCATAATAATGATAAGGTTTGAGAAAAAAAAACAATTTACTTACGTAATGTTACGCAAGAGTAATTCACAGACTAATGGATTTGACATCGAATAGAGTTAAATGGATAAAAATAAAGTAATTGAAATCGAGGTTCTATAAATAAAAGTATTGCCATTCTCTTGCACACAGGAGTAAATTAAACTCAATTAGAATTCAGCTAAAAATGTCAATTTGTTTAGAGATTTTGTATTCCTGATCCTTTATTCCTACCCGTTGAACCTCATATTTTAAAACCTTGTGAATAATTTTATATATCGGGTTTTGTATTCGAAGAGGCTTGACACTCAATCTTATGAGTGATTAACCCCTCATTGCGTATTCTTAAAATTAAATATTTGTAAATTATTGCATTACTCTTAAAGCTTCTCTCACGATCGGTGTCAATGACTCTTAATATATATAGATTAAGGTCCCCAGAAGATAGTCTTCTATAACAAGTTTGTTGAAAAAATTCAACTAAAAATTGAATGATTCTTGTTCCTTTATTTCTCTTCTTTTCCAATTTTAATTTTTTCTTTAACTACTTAGAATGATTTTCAAGAAAATTGTAATCTCTACTATCCTGCTCTCTTGCCTGTTAACAATTTGTTTGCTCTTCGCGAAGGAGAGAAAATCTATGTTCTGGGTCACAGATCAAGTTATTTTTATATTATTTATAGAGGACTCATTTTTAATTGTTTTGTAGAATTTTTTTTCTTGATAGATCTGAAGATATTCTCTCCTGAATTTAGAGCGTTGCAGTGAACTTCTAGGGATACTTTGACCTCTTGCCATGAACTAACTAGCCTGCATAGTTGCTTTTTAAAGCTTTGACAACATTTGATTATTTATTTTTGATTTCTGTGAAAATAATTTAAATTTTTTGTGTCATATTTTTTTCAGAGCGAAAGAGGCGAATCTATGATGAGTATGGAAAGGAGGGTCTTCAAATGCCTGGAGGCAAGAGGCGCCATGAGGATGACTTCAACAACGTCTTCGCAGGAACATTTGTTTTCAGAGATCCAGAAGATGTCTTCAGAGAATTTTTTGGTGGAACGCCGTTTGAAGACTTATTTGGAGGTAATTTATTCAGGCAGTTTTTTTTATAAGTAGTTTCCTAAATTGAAAAGGATTCCAATTGAGTTGTATAAATGTTTGGAAGCTTCTTTTGGGATGCTTTGTAAATTGGAAAAATTTTGAATTTTGTCTACTTACAATTAAATATTAAACAAAAAATGTTTAATTTTCAAGGCTTTGGTTCAAATATATGGGCCGGTAACAGACACAGTCATCCTAGTAACAATAGCTTAAGCACGTCCTTCTTCTCGCCGTTCGCA
This sequence comes from Synergus coniferae, assembly GCA_032164275.1. Classification (NCBI taxonomy): domain Eukaryota; kingdom Metazoa; phylum Arthropoda; class Insecta; order Hymenoptera; family Cynipidae; genus Synergus; species Synergus coniferae. The sequence continues at coordinate 683,266 of JAUEJJ010000013.1, read as the reverse complement.
CCTTTCGACTTTGGAGATTTGATAGGCGCCGTAGGTGGAGGAGGTGCAAACTTTACCTCATTCAGCACATTCAACAACTTTGGTGGACCCAGTGGTGGCAATACTATGAAGCGAACCAGCACATCAACAAGATTTATCAATGGAAAAAAGATCACTACGAAGAAGTAAGATACAATCTCTTTTCAAGTTTCAGTCAGTTCTCTTATAAAATGGATACTTTCTAAGAATTATAAAAGAAAACAACCTTTTTAAGCCAATTTTCTTTTTCTATGCTTGAAAAAATTCGATATTTTATTATCAATTTAAAATGTACAATAAAGTGGATCAAGCTTTAATGATCAATATTCAGAAATGAAAGATGATAATCCTTTCAAAGAAATGACAGACTAAGACATAAAAAGATTTCATTAGGTTCTCTGACTTTTATAGAGTTTGAAGTTAAATTTAAGTCTTTCTGATCGGATTAAAAAATATTAAAAAGTATTTTGAGATGTCAGGGATTATTACGTTGTTATTGAAGAAATAAAATGAAGTCTATTTATTTTATTTTTGTCTCAAAAAGTTCAAGAAAATCTCTGCACCAAGACTAATACAGGAACTTTTGTTTCAGAGTCACTGAGAACGGCAAGGAGACGATAATGTCCTTCGAAAACGACGTGTTGAAGTCGAAAACAGTGAACGGCGTGCCTCAATCCATAACGTACAGTTAAATTTCTCTTTTATTCGCTCGAGCTTCAATAATCAATTGGTTTTGAGACATTTATTTGCTCACAATTTTCACATAATATGCTGCTAAAAATCCTGCTAACTCGACATCGTCACTTTATCAGCATTAAATTTCCGATCAACAAGCGTCCCGAGACTGGCTTGGCAACAATTATTCTGCCCAGCCATCGCCCGATCAACGCTGATAGAAAAATAATAAAAGTAACAAAATAAAACAAGTACGACGGCAGCGTTGCTTTGCTGGTCAACGTTATGCTCCGAACTTTCGTCTAATCCTCCAGACTAAACGACCTTCACTAAACTAATGACTGTGATAGGGCGAGCAGCTCGAGCGAGCGGATTATAAAGCTGTAATATACTAACGGAACGTCTCCAAGTTTCAGTTCTCGTCAACTTTTCTGTTTTATCAGGTTGGACGAAGCGTCAACGAGTCGTCAGGTCAACGACCGAATCCACGACGGAGCATCACTTGGTACCCACGGCTCCAAAATTCATCACGACTATCCCAAGGGTTCCAGACTAAAGTCGCATCACCATTCGCACTCGAGTGCGAAACACGACAAGAATAAGAGGAAGTAAACTTAAGCTTAGCTGCGATTCTTTTTCCTAACTGCTCTTAAAAATTAATTTGTAAGTTGTAACTACGAACTCTAGTAATGAAGAATTCTAGTAACAAAGAACTCTAGATCTCCGTGTCGCCTTTGTGATTCGTGGAAACAGTTCAGGGACAGTGCTAGAGTCACGAATGCCTGATTAAAATTGGAATCGAAACGAAGATAGCTTAATCCAAAAGTAATGCGAGAACTTGCGGCTAAGGTAAATAAATTTAATCCCGTAACGTCAACTTACCTTTTCACATTCAGTGGCAGAGTGATACACTATCCTCTCACCGAGTTGCGAGACGAATCGGAATATTCCGAGCCTCGGAATCACCTTTCGTAGTACTTATAATTACGTGTAACTAAAATTATTGCGAATGTGTCGAGTGTATGAGACTTGAGAAGAGTGTGATGATCGACGGAGTGACGATATGTTGCGCTGTTAGTAGAAAGACAACAAACTTACGTTGTACAAAGTATAGAGCAACTCGGTGTGAAAGCGCGAATCCAGAAGTGCATCGCTTTGTAAGAATGCCTAACGATTCGTCGATTACTTGAACGCTTGTGTAGTTTCCAATCGCAATTTTTAATTAGTCAATGTCATTTCCAAAAATTTTTAAACCATTTTATGTTAAAACAAAAAACTTAGTGAAGTGCAATTTAAATTTCGCGACACAATTTAAACATTAAAAAATCACTTGGCAATAATATAAATTTAAAAGAGTGACACGAAATTTAAATTGATTTATAATGGTACATTTTTGTAAATTTTAGATAATGGATTAAAATTTTTTGAAATTACTTCACTTTTGATTTTTATTTGAAATTTTATTTTTTATAATTACGAGGCAATAATAAATTCATATTCATAATATTGATATCATATTCCAGTGAGGATATTCTTGATTCGGAAGTAATATTTTCTTGATGTGTTCCTTTTTAGAGCGATTTTGAACTATTCTTGGACATATTATTACTTGCTGATAAAAATATTACTTTCATCGAAGAAATTAGTCGTGTCTCTAAGGTTTATCTTACACTTAAGGTTTACCGATTGTAAATGAGTAACGATATTTAAACAGATAATGAAAATTAAACTATTCCTAGTATCCAGGAACGTCCACCCGAATTTAAATGTCTTTTTCTTTGTGGATGAGATACGCATTATAGGGGCAATAAGTATTTTTTCGAAAAGTTCCATCTTAGCTTATTACTTAAGTTTATCTCATTTATCCTTTCACTTAAGTAAAAAATAATAGTGTATGTGTATATAATGATAAGGAACAAGTGTTATGCTTAAAAACAAATACATTATTATTATTCACTAAAGTTTTTATTTATAATCAATTCCCTGGTCGACAAAAAGTTTATACTTGATAAAAAAAATAAGAGATTCCAAACTCAACAGTCTCAAAAGATTTTGATCTATCGTAATTTGTAATAAAACTTAGTGTGATGTGGTGTATATTATTAGATAAAATATAAAAGCTAGAAACTAACCAGTATATAGATTCTTGATTGGGAGTCATGACGTATATCGCAATCTTGATCCCATGTAAAAAAGTGCGATTTGTTTGTGCGAAGCTTTTAAATGTAGTTTTAGAAAGAAAATACATATTGCACTAGATTATTTAGATGCAATTTGATTACTTCTTTCCAATCGATTGGATTAAGGCCTCGACCTTTTCTACGTATTGCTTTTTAGCATCTTCTTGACTTAGACCCTTTTTGCCGTTCCACGCGTCCCATTTTGCTTTTCCTTTGAAATCTAACATTCCTGGTCTTGCTGGAAAGAGGAAATCGAAATTTTTCAGTTTTTAAGTAAGTAGGTAGCTAATAAGTAATGGATATTATTATTTGGTATTGAAACTCATAGATTTTTCATTTTGGGAACACTAATTTTGCTCTTTTATTTTAAAATATTTACCTGTATTACAATCGCCAACAGTTGCCTGTTTATATAAAGCATAAATCTCTAAGAGATCAGCATCGGAAGGTGTGGAAGCTAACTCCTTCACATCCTCTACAGCTTTGTTGAATTGCTAAAAAATTAATATTAAGGGCATGTGGTAATTATCCCATATGAGCAAATTAAGTTGCCGCAACTTTATTCTTAAAATTACACTCTTAATTTAAAGCAATGAAATTTCCAAAATCACCAGGGTTTGAAATCTATAGAATTTTCCGATTATTTAACTCCTAGAATGTAAATCAAATTATATTTTTTCTTCATTAAACGGTAAAAAGATATGAATTTTAAGATTAAAGATAACAAATTCGTGGTAGGTAATTTTTTTATTTCAATTAACATAAATTAATAATTAATTTTTCACAATTATTCAAATCAGGTAATTTTCTACTTTATCATTAGATCATTATTAATAATGTAATCAGAAT
>JAUEJJ010000013.1:652058-674111 GCA_032164275.1 Synergus coniferae | reverse complement strand
CACTGTTACGCCCCTGGTACAAACTCTGCCGGAAAATCCCGAACTCTGCCGAATAGCCCACGCGATCACCCAAACCCGAAGCTCAGAAGCGGCAATTCGGATGGATTCGGTTCATTTCGCGCGTTGATGGCTGTACCTATGCACGGTGTTCTATCGTTAAATTTCGCGAATCGTCGTCAGTCGCATGTTTATCATCGTAGTGCGTGTTATAAAACTAGTATTCCCTCTTTCTTCATTGTAATTATTTGAAAACCCCAACTTGAATTTACTCAAAACATGTGTTTCCAGTGTTACCAGGATCTTGAACTTGTAATAATAATCCGGCGGTCGCCTCACGCCTGGTCAGTTTGATCCATGCAGTCAATGCTGTCAATGATAATAGTGAAAATCATTGAAAGTGCTTTTCTTAAAACTTGGCAGTTGAGGCAAGTCTCTCGATACAATTGTAGCAGAATCACAGAAACACAAGTGATTGCTTGAAAGTTTTTTACAGATTCACCGGTTTTCGACTTTTTTGTGATTATTACCAGGGATGGAAAAAAATGTTACGTTATGTAGTACAGGATTCTAATTTTTAACGGACTGTCAGTTGTGAAAACAAGACGCGATTGACGAAGTCATTTGATAACAAACTGTCACGTTCGAAAATACTGTCTCGAATTGTTCATTTTTCGCGGGAATTATAAAGTTGTTTCGTTTTTCTGTTGTTTTAGATCTGTGTTGTGGTGTTTGTTTGTAGTTTGGAAAGGAGGTGTCTTATTTAAGGATCTTTTTTATAAGAATAAGAGATGAAAAGGATATAAAGAAGGAGGTGCAATACAAAATTTATTTCGTAAGTTTAAAATTTAATAACATTTATTTTTGAAAGTGTCAAAATATTTCTTCTTTAAAATTCAGATCTTTTGCTTTGAGACTGGACAATAGTGGATTGGAAGTATTCAAAATTGAGTAGGCCTCATTGTCGCAAACATTTTAATATCCCGTTACCAATATTAAAAATAATTTTTTATAAGTAATGACAAATTTGGAATAAGAAAACAGATCAGTAACTGAGATCAGTTAAAATTTTTTTAAAAATCTGTGGTTAAAGATGTTTACGATGCTGCAAAAGTAATTTTTCTCCTTATAACGTGAAAAGAAAGTGCTGTTGAGTACTTTTCAAATATACTACTGCTCTAAAGGGGCATGAAGGAGAGCGTGAGATTTCTTCGAATAGATTTTCCAATCCCGTTTTCCTCTTAGACGCACCTATAATGATTGAGTTTATACTATTACTCTCCGTAACGGAACGTATCTTTTATTAATTCAACTACATATATTCTATATGATATAATTGAATTAATTATTTTTACACTCAGTTTCGCTTTTATGTTTTTAAATTTCATTTTACCAACTTAAATTTTTGTGCACATATCTTTATCTAAAATATTAAAATTAATTCACTTACATATTACATCAGAATCCGTAATATGAAACATAATATGGGGCTGTGAATTTTCCGCAGTTTTGAAATTCTAATAATATAGCGAACTTCAAAGTAAATGCTTATAAATTAATAGTCCCATGCCAGCCAATGCTGGAAAAAAGATTATACATCACAATGGAATTTGAATAACGACTTTAATACATCTTTTTCGTTAGAGCGCAGTCTCCATACATACGAAAAAATGTATTATATTTCCAGTCGATCAAATAATTCAGGGTCTAACTGCCTATACATGTTGCATCAAGAAATTCATACGTTTTGCAATCATTCGCAACCAACTGGTATCCAAACACAAAGAAATGCATTCCTTTATGTGTTTGAATTGAAAAATTGTTTCTAGCTGATTACCTATTTAAAATATTTTTAGAATTGAAAATGAATTTAAACTATCATTTCTTATTTATTTATTATTGCTTCTTCATCGCATGATATATAAATAAATCTTTTGAACTTTGAAATAACTGATAATTATCTAATAAAGATCCTTTCGAGTTACAATACCGCTATAATCTAGAGGTAAATCTTAATTCACTGATATTAATAGTGCCAGTCCGAATAAATTAGCGATCCGGTCGAAGTGATTCGATTCCTTGCCATCATACGGTTAGCGAGTTCTGTAGGTTTGCAGCAAAGTATAAGGTTTATATCCACGTTTTTTATTGTTAGATACGATAACGGTAATAGGGGACGTTCATCTTATCTCCTATAAACCAAGAATGCGTTTAATATTGGATTAGCATCCGGTTTCCGAGAAATCATGATGAAACGATTACACTTTCCCTGCGTTTAAAAATTGAAATTCCATGATGCTTTACATATAGATGTGGTTGACATTCGATAGAAATCATTAAACAAAACTTTATTCACTCAATTCCGATTCACCTTATCTGAATCGATTTTTTATTTTTTATTCAGTCTGTAGTTACTAGAACGTGTACATTGTATCAATATTTATATATAGACATTTTTCTTGTCTAAAACGTGTACTTAAAGAAAAATAAAGAGTATTCCTATCTTTCTTAAACCAGATTTGAAATTCGTAGAAAATGATAATATCAGAGGTAGAATAGATTTTTGCAAAGTAACATTTTTCTTATCGGAAAAAGAAATAGAGTTTAAATTATAAGTAATAGTTCAGAAATGCCAATTTATTGTAGATCTTATCTTTGAGAAATTATCAGTATAAACTGTTTTTAATTACATATAGCAATTGGATAGAAGAAAAAGGGATAATAATGTCTCTCTGATGAAATTTTCTTTACATAAATATGAAATTACACAAATTGTTTTATCTCTCACGGAAGATGTAAATAAAGTATTAAATTCTGGGTACATGAGATCTTCCCTGAGAAAATTCACTTTCTTGAAGGAATTGTAATATGTAATGTTAATTTTTTTTGCACGTAACGCTCTTCAAAAGTACACTTGTTTTTATTAATATATTATAATTATATTTTTATGATTTTCTCATGCAGATATTTTTCTTTTATGTACATCTAAATTCAGGCAATTCTATATTCTTTTACATCTAAATTCAATCTACGATTCAAGTGGGAAATACTGTTTCAATTTGGAAAAATCTTTCGAACACAAATTAGAAATGATTTCGAAGCCTCCTAATAGTGAATCTCAAGCATAGGATAAATTATTAGCTTTTAAATCAAGGATTTTATTCTCTTCTACTCTACTTTATATCCCATTGATACCTGCCCCTGAAACCTTTTCCAGATCGCCTATCTAAGTTCGACCAATTTTTACAAAGTTCACTGGTGAATCACAGCATAACCGGTTGTCTGCATTAAATTGCAGGAGGAGCAGAAGAAGTGAGGATGGAGGCAAAAAACTGAGAGAATCCCCTGGAACTGAAAGACAGACGAATGCACGTTAAACCGGAAGGAGTTGGGAATGTCGGGATGAGTCCATACCCAACGGCGAATCGGAGTTTCCTACACGGGGGTCGACCATCGTGTTTGAATTCCGATTCCGATAGAGTATTTTATGCCACTTTAGATAGTCTGGCTCTCAAAAGAGCTAGACTTCCACTAAAGCTACTCCCAATCGATGATAAAAGTGTCGTCGAGGCAACTGAAAAAAATGATAAGGAGAAGGAGCCTGTGCATAGAAAAACATCTTCTAGAAGACCAAGTTTTAAAGTAAGTTATCATCTTTTAGTATTTCCATTTAGACAAATGGGCAACTATTCGGAATATTTTTTCCCAATTATATTTCATGTAGAAATAATGTTCCAGCTACAAAAAAATGGACATTCTAGTTTAAAAAACAATCAGTACACAATTTCGTTTATTAGAACGTTCAGAACTTTAAACATATAAAAATCTTGAATCGATTCAATTTTTTGAATTTAGAAGATACTTCGGAAGTACCTATCCCAATAAATTTTTTCTTTTTCAAGATAATCAATTAAGAAGTGTTTGAATAAGGTTGAGAGTTAAAGAGTCGTTAACATTTTACAACTTTTTTTTTTCGTCATTATTAATCTTGCAAAAAAGTGTCGTTAAACGGTAAAAGCAAACTCAAGATACGCGTTTTCTCATACTCAAGAACAATTGAATTATAGCTTTTAACTTCTCCTATAGGAGTATCTAAGATTTAATTTCTAACAGTGATGAAACTTTTAAGTTATTAATCGGATGTATTGAACTTGTAATAATTAATTTTACAATTTCGTAAACAAGATAGTGCAAGACATTTTTCAACTTATTCATAGCTTTGTATGCTCCAACTTATTTAGTATCGAATGACTCAGTTTTTTATCAAATGAGACAAAAATCCAACGAAGAAAGAACGGATGTGGTTTTACATTTTATCTGGGTATTTTAACCACATGATTTAAAATTTGAATCAACTCTTGTATGTGCCATTCAGAAAATAAAACAAAGAATAAAGCTTTAATCTTTGGTTAGTTCCTAAAATTTCACCTCGCAAATTTTTGTTATTTAAAACTTTTAATTACTTCCTAAAATAAGATATAAATATTTGCAGAAAATGTCTTGGATCTTAAATGTCCTGATCTCTAGCTTCTCTTCAAAGCAGATCAAAGAACCATAATAATTAGTGAAATGTTGAGAATAGTCTTACTCTTTTTTCGTTTTCTAAGCAATTTGTTTATCTGGTTTTCCCTGACATTCAGTGATGTATTTCCCGACATTTTCTCTTTATGCGAAACACGTATGTGGTATGTCAACCTTCAGCACAACATCTGCGATGTAGATATCCAGAGATACCAGAGCCCCGTTACGAGAGTAAACATTCTCCATTCGTTGTCTAACAATAAGTATGACTTCTAAATCCTAACGGTATCGTGACCATGATCGCAATATTTCTCCAGGATCTCTTTACCGAATTTTAAAAATATTTCATTTCACCATTTTTCTTAGTGCTGAATTCAAATATCCCAAATGATATTCGCAATTCTCGGTCAGTCTCTTTCAGGTACGAGCAAAGTTCATTGTACCGCACGGTCCAGATTCTTTTCTTTCAGGTTTCAGTTACGACTGTCGACTATATACTTTTTTTCGTGGGTATTTCTTTTCATGAGAAATTAACAGATTTGCACAAGACGTATATATTTAACCAGGAATAAAAATATTGAAAAGAAAAATACCATAAAAGTATTAAAAACTCTTAGGTAATTGATGTTTTAAAATTATATCGAAATTATAATCATCCGAATAATTAAGAACAAACGTGTTCAAACTCTTCAAGATGTTATCCCTCTTCTTCGATGGATTCTTTTAATATTGATGCTATTTTTATCCCAAGAATCGGTTACAAAATCTAAATAGAAGTCAAAGTGGTCATTCGGAATTTTTAATCGATCTGTGACTCACATTTTAAGTTTTTAACTTTCCCTTACGTCGAATCTCATGTGAGCACAGGGAATCTGAAATGGAATTTTGAATCCTATCCGTTTTCTAGATAGAATTTTATTATAGTTAAAGATTGGTTTAAATTTTCAAATTTTATTTCTTAAAAACTTGATACCGTTCAAAATACTTAATGAAACTTGTCACTGAGCTTCAAAGATTCGATTTAAATCTTGAATTTTCCTACTTTATAACAATGTCTTCCTAATGGTTGCATAATATTAAAGAACCGTTCTAAGGTCACTGAAAACAATGAAAATAAGAAACGAAGTAATGTTCCCTCATTTTTTAAGAGAACTGTATATCAAGCGGACCTTTTATTTTTTGCGAAGTTTTTATTCAGAAACGTTAGAAATTCATTGATTATTACTCTATGAAAATTATATTTCTAAGTTCTAACTGTAAATCTTGAATGAGTGTATAGTATTATTGTCTTTCCATGCTTTCTGAATCCAACTTATTAATTTTTATGATTCTTGAAATAATAGATTTTTTTTATTTTTGCAGGTTCGATCGGGGTCAAACATTCAATGGAAGTTTCGTTCTAAATCGAGCCAAAATTCAAAAGGTGATAGCAATCAAACAGAAACTGCCATGAAAAATTCAGCATCTGTTAACAAAAGAAACACTCAAAAGCCATCAAAAGAGTCAAAAGCGTCACTTAAAAAATCTGAAACTTGTCAAATCAAGAGTCGATCCTTGCCACCAGATACGATACTTTCTGAATTTATAGAAATCGGCAAAAAGAACAAGGAAACTAGACTCGAAGATAATAATTTTAACTCATCAATACTCATTGATACTAATTTATACGATGACGTTTTAACTTTCCAAGACGTAACTGAGAAAAAAACAACAGGAGAAGAAAACCCTGATTTGAATTTTTCTTCAATTAATAACAGTAGTTGTAATCTTAGTAATAGAACCGACAGAAGTGATTGCAGTAGTAATAATAATACAAATAGTAGTAACAGTATTCAATTTGATGACGATACCTGTAAAATTAATAATAATATCATTCGAAATAGATTTAATGACGATAATAAGACTAAGAAGAAGTATAAAAAGGAATTTGCTTTTACGAAGAATGTTCTTCATTATGTTCCCATTTCGAGTCATGTGAAACGTTACAAAAAAGTGAGAAAAAGTAGTTTGAGTTCGTCTATGGGGTCTTTGAAAAATCATCATCTGAGTGGCAAATTCGATTTGGATGATTCCTGCAGGTCCAGGAGCCTCTCCAGAGAAGAATTAAAATATGTGACGATATCTTCACCTACGAATTTTATGCATGTAGCTTCTGCTACAAATCCTAAGTTATTGACAAGTTCTGATGCTATTTCTGATTCTGAGCAGAAAATTATTACTCATGAGCAGAAGTTTGTGGATTTAAGGATCTTCAAGAATGATCAATTTCGAGATTCAAGGACTAAGGGAAATTCAAAAGGTGTGTTCAATTTTTTTTACATTCTCATCAAATGAGAAGGTATTCTTTATTTAAGATTTGGTATAAAAGAATTTTTAATTATTTATTCAACTTCTCATTGTAAAAAATTAGCACTCTTGATAAATGTATAAAGAGATTAAATTCTATCTTGATTGCGTTTATTTACAAGTACTTCTTTTTGTTCAGTGCTAATTAGTGGAAAATATTATGAAGTATCTGTCGATTTTGTTTTACTACCATAAAATTTCTTAATACTAATTTACACAGGAAAAAAAGTAATTGAAATTTGGTTTTTGTGTAAAATATAAAATGCCATCATTAACGATAACGTCTTATTTAAACTAAAAATGGAATATTTTACCACCAAATTTAATATCGATGGCTGTTTTCTTATTCCTCCAAACTACAAAGAAATGTTTGTTTATTCAATTTAAAACTTTTTCAGATAAAAAAATTGCAAAAGGTCCTATTGGATTTTAAAAATAATTCGAAAGGATACAAATTGAGAAGTTTGCGAATTTTAAAAAGATAAGAATTTGTGAGTTTCTATAGTAGATAATAATTAAAGTTACAAATCTTCATTCTTAGAAAACTCTTAGATGTTTGCTAAACTTTTAGCTTCTTGATATAAAAAAAAATGATTTTCTATTTAAATACATTCCCTTAAAATAATTTTAATTCATATTATTGTACCTTAAAATTATTTTTTAAGTAGCAGAAAACAAAAACAGTAATTTGAATAAATTGGAACTTCCGTTCACCACATTATAATATAGTTGCAGGTAATAAACAATTTAGATCCCCATAAATTCTGACACAATATTACGCTACAATAACCTACCACAATTGCGAGTACATGAGAAAAATGTTTATAGCCCAACGAACAGTAGCAATTATGGTTCTAGCAACCGCAAACTGTACCAGGATCATGTAGCGTAATGCTGCAATTTTGCGAGTGAATTGTTTCGTCATAGTGCATTCATCTATGCAGACTTAATTTGTCGTTTTTTTTTTTTTAAATATTTCTCCAGCTGTTAGACCATAAAAAATCAAATTGAAAATTAAAATTATTCTCGTGTTACTAAAAATTTTGAAATTGCTTTCATTGTTATTTCAAATTCAATCACTAATTTAATTAAACTAGTTGGTCATTCTTTAAATATTATAAACTGCTAAGCTATTTTTGTAATTTAATAGAGTTTTCAAATTTTGTTTTCAGGTCTTCCAAGCTTTTTACTAAGTGAGACTGATGGAAGAGGCTACGTAGAAATTAAAAAAGTGCCTTCGATGACTGACGATCCTTCCTATGACGTTGTGGGCATCGAAGAATCGGCGAAAGTTGTGAATTTGGAAACGAGCCAGGTTGTGAAAATCGATGGAAACGAGGTTGAGGATAAGATCTACGAACCGTTGTCCGAATTTTCCATTTCCAAAGGTCCTCAAGCCAACCCTAGTTTCCTGTGGAGCAATCAGATAAAAAATGCTCAATATGATGAAAAATCATCGACACTTGGTAGAAGTAGAGATGTGGATTTGAATGAAAACACCTACGAGGAATTCGACGATGTTGGCACTCCTTTTGAGGTGATACATTTAATTTTACAATGAAAATTCATTGAAATCAAATGTTTAAAAGTGAACTTCTTCTCTTTGTAGACTTCCTAAAACAATTCAAAGAGTTTAGAGTTATTCCCCTTTTAATTTCAAAACAACAGAATGTTAATCCTTTTCGCAACTTCTGTTTAAACAACAATCATTTATGATGCTCTACCGGCCTTTGTTAAGAACATATTTCCAAGTCTTCTGCAACTTTTAAGTTCAAAGCACGCCTGTAAACACTTCTTGTTTATCTTCGTAGGTGTCGGAATTTTTTGTCTGTATAATACTTACGTACGGCTATTATAATGCAGCTTGCCTCAGCGTAATTTTGGTACCTTACATAATCTGTTTGTGTATGTGTGTGCGAAAATTTTTTCTGGTGTCATTTCATAAGACAGTAATCGAACTATTAAATTATTTCAAAAAGACATGTAGAGACTGATATACTGTTTTTATTTCTAGGGCGAATATGATGATGTTGGATTTCCTCAAAAGAAAGAATCCGACGAAGTTTATGACGACGTGATGTTGCCTTCCGCTTATCAGAAAGAACAATACTTCTCTTCGACAAGTACCTTAGAAATAAGTGACTACCCGACACATTCTAAGGAACAAATTTTGGAAGAAAAGATAGCTGAAAATAAAGAGGAAAGTCCTAATCATGAAAATCAGGAGACATCGATAAGCAACGAATATTCAAGTGTAGATGAGGATGAAGATGAGAACAAAGATGATTGCGGACAAGGAGTGTATGATGACGTAGGTCTTCCAAGTCAGGAATGTGTCAATAGCCTTTACGCAGGCTCCATTGCAGGATCTCAACTAGGGTCAACGTCAAATGGCAAGGAATCTGAGTGGGAGGATCTCGAAGACGTGAAACCCTCTTTGCCCTTACCCAAGAGAAATATCACGTGGTGAGTGGTATCTGAATTCTCCTTTCAGTTCATCAAAGACTCACTAGTCAGTATTCTCAAGAAATTACACTTGGAGCTTCTACATTTATGTAATAATTTATTTAAAGTTTAAAGAGAGAGACGACTTTTATTTACGCAATTTAGAAAAATAGTTTTTTTTATTTTTTCTGAGGGGTATTTGTAACTATTTTTAATGTAAAATCTATTGAATTTGATTATTATTTATCGAAAGATTAAAAGTTTCTAATTTTTGTTTACACTCTTAATTGGATTCTTTCATAGAGAATAAAGAAAGAATTTTCGATTTCGTTTGCTTTCGGGATTGATATGAAGAAATTGATGTTGGTTATTTTGCTTCATCATTCGACCCGCGCGAAAGTCAATAGCATGACGGTCCATTTTTATTGTTCTGATGGAAACAATAGCACTAGACACAAGAGTTTCAAACGTTTCTAACATTCGAGATTAATTATGAGTTCTTTTTACGATTCGAAATGAGATTAATAAAGACTTCAATATTTTTTGATCATTGAAGACTATCTTCAGGATTTCTTAACGTAACTTGAATTTATTTATTTAAAATTAAATCTTTTGTAGGAAAATTATTCTTTGGATTTTTACATAGCTAAATTTTCCATAATAATTTGTACAATAACATAATTTTTTATCTTCAGTGTTCGAAATGGAGATGCGCATCAGACTTCAAGTAAGAAGAAATTAGGACAAAGATGGGCGCGAAAAATCAGAGGACAACGATCCAAAGTGGCTCGGAAAAGTTCCGGAAGGTCTCCCAGCCTGGCAACCTGTGACCGTGTAGTTTTCTGTGGTGAGTGAAAATAATAAGAAAGTTCTCAACTATAATTATTACAATGCACACGACGATGTACGCACAAACAAAGAGCGAAAAGATGTTATTTTCTTACGCAACCACGACGAGCATGGGAAAGTCTTTGACGTCTTGAAATCACTCACTGAATTCGAAGTATGTTGAATTGTTGGATCTCCAATCCCAAATGGTTAATCCAATTTTAAGAATTCCAGAAGAAATTCAGATCACAAAGCTCATTATTTCCAAAAGAAGAGAAATTGATTTATGTAGCATATAATTTTCTCTCTATCTCCTTCCTTAATAACTCAATTCAATTCTGAATCTTCTCATCCATATTGTTCTTCCTTTTTAAATTTACTTTTCCAGAAGCATTTCTAAATTGTGCACTAGAATTTTTTAAATTCAGAAGTTTCTGTAGGCTCTTCACGTCCTGCATCGTTTCTTTGCTTGCCAACGAAACGAGTAGGAGAGGCTCGAGTTGAGTCCTTGACTTTCGTTCATTCGATTATTCGCATTTTCAAATAAGTCGTTAAGCGAGTTCGTGATGTCGAGACTAAAAGTGTAGGAAGTCTACATTTCTAGAAGATTGATTTGCATTATGTATATTCCATAACGTACATTTTACATTCTAAGTAGCATAAATAGTCGGGGAGTAACAAGTACGTTGACTTCATGCAATTCCTAAGGCAAGAAATGACAGTTTCTTTATTTTATAAATGAATTCACTTAAATTCCAGTTCCATAAATGAATCAACGGTGTGTTAGGTGAAAACGCAAATTGGATATAAAAATTGTCCGATGGATGCTCTACATAAAAATGAAATCGTAGTTGCATCCTTGCAGAAAAATATTATTGGATTTATCAATTTAATGAAGCATGGTACACAATATTTCTGTTGTGCTGGAAATTAAATTAGCCTTCAAGCTTTTCTTTTTTACTCTCGAATTTAGTTTTGTAGACAAGTGGAAAGTGGAATTTAAGAAATTGTATTTATTTTCTTCTCTATTTTCGATAAAAAAAAATAGATTCTTGGATTATGTCATAAAATCGGAGTATTCTATTATTAACCATGCAACTCTCGTGCTTCTTTGACATTTCCTTATAACGTAACATGTGTCCACAATAATTATATTTATCCTCAAATAACGGTGAAATATCTTTCCGAGCATAATGCCTGTTTCTTTTAATTCCTTTCTTTCTTCCTCGATTTCTTAAAGACTGACAAGCCTCAAAATGTAATGATTGATCGTTTGAAAATAAATATTAAGTGATTTCGTAGACTTTTAACATTATAATGTGCAATCTAAAATCAGTATTACGGATTGAAAGAAGCAGCAAGTTTCGCCGTTAGTAAACGATTTTAGATAAAAGTGAATGAGATTCCAAATCCTTTTAATGAAGAAGTAGTATTCATAAATGTAATTATATTCAAGTATGGATATATAATGAAAGGATACTGAAAGAAGAATTGAAACAATCTTTGTAGGCTTTAGGCGATTTAAAAAATTTCACACGAGACGTTTCACATTCCCAAGATTTTCTTTACGTAAGGTTTTCCATAAATGAATAAAATAGTCATTTCGGACAGTTCGTTTGACGAAACAATGGAGTTCATCTGGAGTTCACTTGTTACAGTCATAGTTACATAGTTACAACCATTATTGAGAAGTGCGCGTTACGTTGAGATATCGCGAATCATTTTCTCCTGGTATGTTAATCAGTTACTCGCATGCGTTTGAAGGAAATAATTAGGGTATCTGAAAAATAAAAATTTCCAGAGTAAAAAGACTTACTAACACGGTTCTGACAGTCCTCTTATTATAATTCTAATTCAAAAGACAGTGATAATTGCCAGTCAAAAAATGCAATCTTATCTTTAAGAAGCTGAAGCAAACTCGAAACTGCCTTCACAAGAAGTGTCCTCAGAAATGTCAAACCGGTTGAAAATCTACGTAGCGAATTAAAAAAAAAATAAAATTTGCTTGTCGCACAATCCATGTAAA
Source organism: Synergus coniferae (assembly GCA_032164275.1). Lineage (NCBI taxonomy): Eukaryota > Metazoa > Arthropoda > Insecta > Hymenoptera > Cynipidae > Synergus > Synergus coniferae. Next base: position 661,948 of record JAUEJJ010000013.1, on the reverse strand, counting down.
CACAATTCGAGTCGATTAAACCGATTGAAATACCGGTTAGGTTTTATACAGAAGAAACTGTAGAATCGCGAGTGCCTTCGCGTTAGCTCGCGCAAGGTGAAAGCGCATATTACGCGTTCTCAGTCACGGCCGAGCCGCGACGGTGTTCAGAGGTCATTTTCGCTTCGTTTATATTAAAAAGTGAATAAAATTGTTATTCGAAACGTGTCTTCAAGACACTAGACAGTTCAACAATACAATTTACGTGGACTGGGACAAGGAGCCTTCTCGGGGTGTATATTCCAGGAACGATCGACCAAACCATGAAAACGAAATGAGACAGGGTCCTAAGACACTTTTGCGTCGACCCAATACCCAAGGTTCGTAACAAAACTGATCCGATCTAAGGCCGCTTCCACAATTATCATCTTGTTTAATCGAAAAGTATTGCCTCACATTTATATTTTTTAATTGGTTTATTACTCCGAATTGACCCCATTTCTAACTCTCATTTTCTGAAATAGTTTTTGTAATTGTAAATTTAACTTAATATTGAGCAAGAAATCGGTTCTTGAATTCCTTAGATTTGTTATAATTTATCATAAACAAAGTTATTTTGAAGGAGAAGCCTGAATGCAAATTACAAACAAGTTTTTATTTTTATATCCTATTAGGGTCCGGTTTAAATATCTCAAATATTTCTGAGCAACTAAGAAAGTCTCATAAACCTCATTGAAGAGATTGCATAACAACTACATATCATTTATGTAATTCAAAATACTAGACAAAGAAAATAAAAAATGATCCATTAATAATTAATCAATTATTTTCTGGTTTACGTACGCAATAACAAAATTTCAGTTTCGAGTATGCAGTAGTTAAAATACTGGAAATATAAAGACTAGAAAGTAAACTGACAATGAGAAAGCAGTTTTAATTTATTGAATTATGTATTATACTTAATTGCTATCTTTAGATCGCTGTATTTTTACTTGAGTTATTTAATAATTTTTTTATGCTTAAACTCGTTTAGTAATTTATTCTATTAACGAAATATAAAAGCATTATCTTCTCAAAAAAAAAGTACACTCAGGTGTTATAATTAGAATTACAAGTAAATTATATCCCGCTTTAACTTAAAAATCTTAATATGTCAATCACATTAACCTGAAGATCGTCTCTTCGATTGACCTCAATTTTAAAGATCAATTTATTTTTAAAAATTATATAATTTAAAATCAAAACTCTTTCTTTATAATCTTTATTTCTTTTAAAAAAGAACCTTCTTCATCAAATATTATTATATAATTAAAGGATTGTATTTATTGTCTGAGTCTAAGTATAAAATTCAAGTACAAATCTAAACTTGAAAATGATGTAGAGTAAGAATTACAAGAATTGTAAAATGGAACGTAATTTAAATTTAAACTAAAACTGAGTCACTTATGGAGAAAACTTTCGATTTAACAAGATATTTCGTGGTCTCGACCCAAAAGGTTTGGAAAGAACCAGATTCGGTGAGATCATGGTGACTGACCTTGAGAATGATTTCAAGTGGCTGTCAGCCTTGGAAGTGGCTCTGTGCTGTTAGTTGGACCCACAGAGGAAACTGCAATTTCAACATGTTATCACGTCAAAGAAGAGTCCCAATTTCAACAAACTCGAGGACTTGTTCAACTTCGAGTGGTCGACCTGGACGAAAACACCGATACTCAGGAGACGTCCTGTTACATTTCAGAAGGTTCATCGAGAGACAGATTTTAGAGTAAAAATTAGAGTCTAATTTTAATATTTCCAGAATTTTTTAAATTTTTTATTTGAGAAAACCTGGAAAATGTGAAGCAACCCATTAAACTTGAATTATAAATTTAATTTAAACAACTTCTAACTGAATTTGATAATATTCGAATTTGAATTTTTTAAAATGTAATTTCTTACAAAATTGATTTAAAAAAGGAAAGAATGAATATCTAAAAACTGAAAAGTCCTAGTTTTTTTTTGCAAACAATCAGTCATAAATGCTTGTCAAGAAATGGAAGTAAGTTGAAGTAGTTGGCACTTGATGACAGACTACAAATGTTTTTCTCTCACTAACAATGAATACTTTGTTAAATTTCTCTGATTCTTCGCATCCGGCATTGCATCTAGTATATGTACTTACTACTTTTATCTTATACCTTTGTTTGCCTTTAAAGCACTTCAGAGTCGTCAAACGCAAAAGGCTTACTTAACGAATAATCTATTATTACATCCACCTATCTCTCTCCTACTAATCCTCGTTCCAGTTTTATCAACCCTGATCTTGATGGATGATGACTTTATGAGTAACTTAATGAAAATCTTTTCAAGCATGTACGACAATAATGAATGCAATCGTTGCAAAAAGTGCAAATCCTACAAAAAGTATTTATAATTTAATTCCCAAGGAAGACAAGTGAGAGATTGAAGAGAATTTAATTAAAATTTTCTCATTGAAAACCAAGAACATTTTCAATATATCTATGTTATAAAGCTTTAGATTTGTTTTTATAAAACTTCTATTTTTTAGTTTAGTTTGTTTATTTTGCCTATTTTATTTTTATTTTAAATTTCAAAACATTTAATATTTTTTTAAAGTAGATTTATTTTCAGATGCGACATCAGATGACAGCAACTATGAGACACTTCACGCTTATCAATTTGATGACTTCAGTACAGATTCCGAGGCTGAAACTGAGACTTCTAGTAATTCCACAATCCCAAGTCAGAATAAAATTTTAAATTCTCTCTTCGAACCTCCAACGAGGCCAACACCACTACCTCCAAGGGAAGCGAGTTTGACTCAAACTTTAGGAAGAAGGATGAAAATGCTCCGAAGGACCTGGACGATCACCAAAGGAAGTTTAGGACGAATACGAAGAAGAACTTCCGAAGAAGATCCTGTTTTTGAAACTAGTAACGATCACGTCGTTGCCAGTAGTGATCATAGAAAATATTTCAGCTTCAAAAAACATTTTAGAAAAAGTCTTACTGTTTTCTCGACTTTTCACTTAGAGAACAATCAAGAAAATGGAATCTCAAAAGACAGTAACGGGACGAATAGCAATAACAAAGAGGAAATTTATAGTAATAGTAATTGGTATACGCAAGTTGGACTGTGGAGGAGGGATGATAGTAGTTCTTTACAGTCTGAGGCTAATAGTGCTGGTAAGTTTTGAATGAATTACTTTATTAGATGACATAAGTTCTTATTTTTTTTTTAAATATTATCTAGCTCTATTTTTCATCTCAAATCTGAAAGTACTTGTTATATAATCTAATTCTGAGATAATCTAATTCTTACGTAATCAGTATTGATTCATTCATTTCATTTTCTCAATTTAAGAATTTTAAATTAGGGTTAATTCAAGGTTCATCAGACTGACAAATTAGGTGAGGCAATAATTCTGGCGTATGTAGAATTTAATCGTTGTCAAGTAGAAAGTTTAATACGAATGCTTTCACGTTGTTAATTAGACTTCCTTCTGTATGTCAATCAGTGTACAAGATCTAACAATTATTGTTTTCTATCTTTTGGTGAGAACCAAGGTATATTGTTTGCTTCCTTTTTCATTTTAATTCATAAGATGCGAGCAGGTTCGACTTTAGTTTTTAGACCTCATTAGGACTTGAGTCTTTTTTGATAAATGAATAATTGTTTTATAATTCTCAGTTGTCGTTTTTGCTGAGAATATGAACTAAGTCAGGAAAATACGCCTGAAAGGGAAAACAACTTTAGATCCTCTTCGGAAATTCAAATTTCTCGATAAATAAACAGGATTATTTTTCAGATCACTATAGTGTTTTAGCTGAGGAACCTTTGTATCAATTTTATGCGGCTGCTGCTGCTAGGGTAGCTTTTGAAACATATTATGATGGATATGAAGAGGTAAGATTTTAAAAGTCATCACTTATCAAAACATGTAGAAGATATAAACTATTTAAATAAATTTTCAGGTAGAAGATATAACTCCTTCGTCAGCAGCGATGGAACTTGCGAAACCTGGTCATCGAACGTTATGGTGTCAGACTCCTCAAGTTATTCATAGTGATCTTTTACGTGAGTTTATTAACAAACCTTTTAAAAAATAAATAAAAGTAGTTCAAATAACTAATAATTAATTAATCTTGTTGCAGAGAAATTAACCCTCGAAGAGAGAAAGATCCAAGAAGCCAAATTCGAAATTGTCACATCCGAAGCCTCGTATTTAAATTCTTTAAGGGTTCTAGAAAATGAGTATGTAAATAACAACGAATTAGTCAACGACATTCTGTCGCCGATGGAACGAGATAAACTTTTTGGTGGAGTTGCAAGTGTTTTAATGGCTTCAGAAAGGTTCCTTGCTGAAATGGAAAATGTGTGGAAAGATGATCCTATGTTGTTAGGCTTACCAGATGTTTTGCTCAAGCATGCAGAAAGGTGTCTTACCATATATGTTTCTTATTGTTCAAGTCAAGTGAACATAGATACTACGTTAAAAGAATTAAGGTAATAGTTTATTGTTTCTTTTCTTCTAACTTGTAATTGTCTTTTTAGTAGGAAAAAAAAAACAAATTTAGACGATATTATACTTGAACTTAATTTTTCAGAGCGAGGAAAGGTTTGAAATTTTTGGAAATCATCTCTAGGATAGAAATGCGACCAGCTTGCCAAAGTCTCACGATGCATTCTTTTCTCATGTTGCCAATGCAACGAGTAACAAGGTAATATTTAAATATAATAAACAATTCTATGGATTTTAAAAGACTGGAAAATAGTTGGAAAGTGGGTAATGGATTTAATTGTTTTTTCAGACTGCCTTTATTAGCTGATGCTGTTTTATCTAAATTACCTATGGATCATCCAGAGAAGGCATCTTGGGAAAGAGTTTTGTCGAATCTCAGTTATGTTGTTGCAGAATGCAATGAAGGAGCGAGAACGGCAAGTCAACTTATTGAAATGGAAACTTTGGCCAGGTAAATATAAAATACGAAAACAGTCTATCAAAAGAAATTTTTAGATTTAAAGTTTTCTGACTTATAATTTCTCATTCCTAATAGAAAATTGTGATTTATTTTTCAGAAAATTAGAATACTCGCCCAAAGTACCACCTGTCGTTTTAAGAGACAGAAGACTCATTCGCAGTGGGACAGTAGTACAATTATTGATGAAATCCGATTCTGAATACAAGCTCACTTTTGGAAAAAAATTCCAAAAAACTCCTCTCTATCTACTCTTGCTCACTGATTATCTTCTAGTCACAAAACTCAAAGCTAAGTGAGTTTTTTTTATTATTTTAAGAATATACAATACAAATCGAGAGGAAACTATTAATTTATTGAAAATTTAAAATGTAGCAGTCACGAGGATACCTACACGGTGATTGATACTTGTAAAAGAAATCTTGTCGCCTTGGAGTCAGTTCCCGAAAATTCCCAGTTCGCAGGACGTCATGCAATGGTTTTGACACTTCTCGAAAATCATTTAGGGCGACAAGTTGAATACGTGATAGCTTGCGATAGCGATACTGAAAAGGAAAGGTGGTTGGATGCTGTTTCACCACCAAAGTCAACTTTGGTTGGCGAGACTTTGTATGAATCGTGGGACTGCCCGCAAGTTATGGCGCTTTATTCTTATTCTCCAGAACAGCCAGATGAATTAGCAATGCAACCAGGTAATTAAATATCACGATAATAAAACTAAAGTTAATGTATTCTCACCTTTCTAATTTTTTTATACTAATCTTGTTTATACTTTACAGGAGATGTGATCAATGTCTCAAGAAAAATGGCAGATGGTTGGTACCATGGAGAAAAATTATTGGACGGCGAACAAGGCTGGTTCCCCGGAAATTACTCGAAAGAAGTTGCTTCCGAACATGTTCGGGCTAGAAATTTAAAACAGAGGCATCGTCTCATGGCTTTGAGTGGAAGTGTATTGCACAGAAGAGTTAAACAATCCTTGGCCATACATTGATAAAAGAAATAGGGTGCTATGAATTAGAAAAGTTTTGTAATATTACTATAAATTATTCGAAATTGTACAGTCCTTTTTTATAGTTTACAAAAAGATTATATCAGTATAGTCGTATTAAAATTACGAAATCGTTTATTATATAAAAAATGTTGTCCTTCAAAATATCATTTTTTCTATTAAAATAAAAATCCTCGTTGTTTTCTACTTTTAGGTCTGGAGTTTTAGAAAAGATAAAGCGTTTGGTATAACAAAAGTAAATGTCAATTTATTATTTTCCTTTATATAAATACGTAAATACGTTATATTTATATATTCATCAAAGCTGTTTCATAATATACATATGTTCTCTTTCTATAAATATAGATTCAATGTATGAAAAAAAAAATGTCATACCTACATTCGTGCAAAAGCAGTAATAATTGACAAAATGATGTGTTTAGTCAGCCTTGAAAAAAAAATGGAATGAGATGCAAAGTCATGCTGAAACAGTCAAATAATTCATCAACGAAATTATATTAAGTACCCAATCAACTTCAAAAAAGAATGCTGGGTTTGTTGTAGAATCTAGAAAGTTATTTCTTAATTGTGTAAATGTTAGAAAACCCAATATTCCTTTCTTTGCACATTCCATGATCTCTCGATCTCTTTAATCTCCTTAAACTTATCACAAGGGTCGGTAAAGGCATTAAGATGGTACAAAAAGTATAGAATAGTCGATGAAAAATTACTCGAAATTGAAATAATCCGAGTGAAATTTATATCCGCACTCTTGAATAGCCTGAAGTTCTTTCTTCAAATAGTTTTCTCACGAAATAAACCTGCAGAACTGTCGTTGCAGTAATTACAATCAACTGTGCGACAGACCAGTTTTGAACATATGTGTTATTGTCCAGCAGCAAATTGAGGTCTCTTGCTTCACGGCCTCGACTTATGTGCTGAGTCTGCAGCATTTCGTTTATATTCTTCTCTACGTGCATGATAGCACTCTGAAAAAAATTATTTGTCAATTAAAGTGCTAGAAAAAAGATTGAAACAGAAGAAGAAATGTGTATTCTGTTAAGAGAAATTACCGTGAAATTCTCTACTGAAAGATTCATCTCTTCCAATTCTCTTGAGAACTTTTCCCATTGATCATATCTGCAATTTAAGGATTTTAGTAATTAAAAGAGTTTAGATTTTTCTGTAATTTAATAGGATACAAAGAATAAAATGTTACCTAATGACTGTGATGTACAAATTTACGAGTTTGCCAGCAAATCGTGAGAATTGATTGTCCACGCAAATACTGTAATATCCACCAGATGTTGATTGATCCTGATAGTCCGCACTAACTTTCCATTGATAAGGATGAACTATTTCTCCTGTAGGATTTCTTACGGCGAAACCTGCTTTTCCATCACCTCCTCTAAGTACCTGTAAAATTAAAAAGGAAAACAATTATAGAGACTTTTTCTTGCAATTTATGGAGCAAGCATGACGATTTTTATGATTTTAGTAAACTTAATAAAGACTTGTAATACTAATAAAGCTCTAAAAAGTCTTATAAAAATTAGGCATATTTTGCAAAAATCGAATATGTTCAAATTTTGTTATATACCTAATATACACACGTGAGTGTATTACTTGACACGTGTTGCTTCCTGATACGTTTAGAGCAAACCACAAATTGATCATCATGAAACTATAGTTACTGTAAATGACAGCAAATGAATTTTTATGTATAGATGAAAAATACAAGAAAATATTTAGGTATGAATTGCCACCTGTTTCCATATGGGATTAAAACAAGTAGTTTTTTTAACAAGTGTAATAATTATGTTATTAAACAGCACATTTATTGTTTTCAAAAAAGCGTCTACTATACAAGAAAACTCAGAGAAAGTGAAATTTTTGGATACCTGGAAGCTCACGTAGAAAGTTGCGCCAGGATTGACATATTGAAAGTAACAATCTTCCTTTCCCGGGTCAATATGAACTTTATAATCCATAGCAAAAGCAGGGAGAGTTTCATACCATGGTTTTGTAACAACTTCGGTATTCGTCAGGGTGACTAATAAACCCGCAAAAATTAAACGCGTAATTAAAAGCATTGCACGAATTTTTTTATCATCACGAGCTCACGCACATAACTAAAAGCTATAGAGAGGAGGAATCAGGAAACCTGTCTCTCTCTCTACGAGCTGCTACGAGCAGAAATCGGTTGGGAAGTTGGGAACTGGGAACTAATTTAAATACATATGTACTGGTCTGTAATCTGTATATCTGTATTCTGTCTGTATGTACACTCAAATCTCTCCTACGGCAACTTCTCTTAGGGCAACATCTCATTAATGGAATATGGAAACTCTCAATAAGGGCAACAAATGCTTTCTATTGTGGCAACTTACTTATGGCATCTGATTGGTTGCTATTGGCGCGCAGTTTAAAATTCTAAAGTGACGCAATACTCAATGCGCATGTACGTACGTTAGTGTAGGCGGTTAGGTACTGGTTAGGAATTTGTTGCAGTAGGAGAAATGAATTTTGTTGCCGAATAGAAATTGTCCGGGCAAAACTAGTTGCCCTAAGAGAGAGTTTAGTCAAAGATTTGGTTGAGTGTATATACCAAATACATCTGCCAGAGCATACTGGATCTGACTGGATCAACTACTGAGTCAGCACAGTCGTTCGTATGCGTCGCGCTCGGCATCTGATTGGTTGCTATTGGCGCGCATTTTAAAATGATAAAAAACATTATTTTTATTCTTTATTATAAATAATGGCATTTTAACTTATAGAAATATTTATTAGACCGATATTAATGAATCTTGATAAAAATAAAAATTAATTAACTTCATATTCTATGAAAAAAAATGTATATAATAAGATATTTTTTATTTACAGAAGATAAACTTATTTAATTTTTATGTTTATCAAGATTCATTAATATCGGTCTAATCAATATTTCCATAAATTAAAATTCCATTATTTATAATAAAAAATAATGTTTTATACCATTTTAAATTGCGCGCTAATAACAACCAATCTTATGTCAAGCATGACGCATGCGCAGCAGAGTACAGTGCCCGCGTTGCGTTGGGACAAAGAAAAGTGAAAAGTGAATCTGCTTCCCGGAACCAAACCAGAACAATCGAACAATGAAATGAGTGAAAGCAAACTGCAAAGCAGAGTGAAGCAGAGGCAAACCCAAAGGAACACAAAGGAAGCCCAAAAGCCGCAAAGACGAAAGACGCCAAGACGGATTTTAAGCAAAGCAAGTCGAGACCAGTCGATCTTATACGTTACATATATTTAACGGACGTATCAGGAGATCATCTAATTGCAATAAGTATAAACACGAATATTCTAACATATTTTGTCCATATTTATCATATATAACCCATAATTAAATTAAAATTACAACATCCTCGTGACAAAACTTCTTCCCAACATTTTTTTTGCGCACCGCATGATGCATGACAAAAGCATCTCTGACAAAAGCTATTACAACTTTCAGCTTAAATTTATTCTTAAAATAATTTTGCTTTCAGCATCTTCAATTAATAAATGATTTTATAATGTCCTAAGTAATTACATTTTCTGGAAAAAATGCTTTTAATGAATCAAGGTTTACAAATAGTGATACATATAAATATGTAATTGTAATCTAGATCTTGAAACGAAACTTGTAGCTTTACACCACCGACCGTCGCCATCGGGTGCAGTAGATTTATTATAATATTTTCCAAAAGGTGTTGAATTCAGAATTATTTTTTTAATTTCTACATTAGGTTATACTCGTTCAAAAATTTCGATACGCGTTTATTTCTAATACAAACAGTTTTTTGATATTTTTGCTTCCTCATACAGGGAGCTTTGTAGTTACATTTTCCAATATTTTTAAAATGGTTTAATTACACTTTCCTCAATTGATAAATGTCTAATACAACGTTCTAAT